>VCCN01007085.1:9854070-9870455 GCA_006491835.1 Architeuthis dux | reverse complement strand
ATATATATATATATATATGCATGTGCATATGTATATAATATGCACACATGTGCACTGGCACATATATATGTACACATATACACTGCTGCATACACGCATTTATATGTTGATATATATGGTAAGTATATAAGTATATTCTGCTATTGATGTTATTTTTTACGTCTCTCTTAATTTATATCCAGTATCTTCTCCTTCCAGGAATCTGAGTTCTGATGTTTAGAATAGATCCAGGATTTCATTTCTTTTGTGAGGGGGTGATGGAAGTGGGGGTGCATAGGAGGCGTGGTAGGATTTTTATTTTATATTTTTGAAGGCGTTCTTTTCTTTCTGTTGCCAGATGTAAATTTTCGTGTGTCAGAAAATGTGGATGTCAGAAAATCTTAATTAGTTCCCTTGAGCTTATGGATTTCCACATATTTCTGTGAGATGAAAACGTTTTTATTCCTCGAACTTCGGCTCCTTCACTTTCTTCTTCTTCTTCATCATCTTCTTTATTTTTATCCACTCCTTTTACGTTTCATTTTATGTTTTTTTTTCTTTTTTCTTTCTTTTCTTTTATAATTGTTTTTCTTCTTCATCTTTGAAGTAATTTAGGTCTTACTTTATTTTTCACAGTATTCGTTTTGTTGCTGTTGATGCCGTATACTCTTGCTTTTCTTATCTGGCCCTGACTTTTAATTCTCTTTGGGTTTTTTTTTTTTATCCTTCTCTGTCCTTTTTCTTGTTTTTCTTCTTCATTTGTTCTTCTTTCACGCATTTCATTCTTTTATTTTCTTTAAAACCTTGTCCGTTCTACTCATTTGTAATTTTGGACTGCTTGCTGAAGTTCTTCTAAACTCTTTTTATTTCATCATTTTTTTCCTTTATCTTCTTCTTCTTCTTCTTCTTCTTCTTCTTCTTCTTCTTCTTCTTCTTCTTCTTCTTCTTCTTCCCAGATTTCCCGGCTCATCTTTTCTTTTTTTGCTTAAAACCATACACCTTCTTTTCCTTTGTATTTTTGCTGTGCCTGCTGCAGTTCTTAACAATTCTTTATCATTTTGTAATCGCTGCTACCCACAACACTGGTTTAAATATTGTTGCTGGGTTTAGGTTATTAATGACTGCTACCAACAACACTGGTTTAAATACTGTTGCTGGGTTTAGTTAATCATTGCTACCCACAACACTGGTTTAAATACTGTTGCTGGGTTTAGGTTTCCATATGTTCTGACATTTATATGTATCTATGTATATATCTATGCATCTGTGTATCTATCTATACATGTATCTATGTATCTATCTGTGTATCTATCTATGTGTCCGGACTTTGCACCGCCCTAACTGTTCATAGTAGAAACTTGGAAATGTGCACACACACTCCCCTCAATGGGTAGGGAAAAGGTTTTTTGTGTTTTGAAAATTCCACCCCCAAAATAGGTTTTTAATGGGTGATTCAATTTACAATGTAATTTTATGCTAAATTGATCCCTTAGTCCGTGTCTAGCAGCATTCCCACTTGCTTTATGAAAATTTTTACTTTTTAGTGATCACTGCCCACCACCACTGTTTAATTCACGAGGTAAAAAGAAGCATATATAGGTGGCAGTGTTTCATAATATCCCTTGGAATGTTTAGTATCATATTCTTTTCCTTATTTTCTTCTTTGTCCTATCCTCCCGTGTTTTCCTACTCCCCTTCTCATGTTTTCCATTTTCTCTTTTTTAAAACCATGTCCTTTCTTTTCCTTTGCACTTGTGCTGTGCTGCTGCAGTTCATCTTGGCTTTACTATTTTGTTATCTTAGATTTTGTAAGTATAGTGCTGACCACTAAGGTTACCAAAGCCAGTCAAATAATACGAGGAGAGATAAAGGTTTTGTCAGAAATAAATCAACTGGAAATCAAAACCAAGCACACCTGAGAGGTTAGAGGTCATCTCAAATCAGAGTATTTTTGACAGATTGTAAATTCTGAGAGCTTGAACAGTTCAGTATTTCTTCTTCTTCTTCTTCTTCTTCTTCTTCTTCTTCTTCTTCTTCTTCTTCTTCTTCTTCTTCTTCTTCTTCTTCTTCTTCTTCTTCTTCTTCTTCATCAGCAGCAGCAGCAGCAGCAGCAGTCTTTTAATGTCCATCGTTGGACATAGACCTCTTAGTCGTGGGAGCCACAAAGCCAATATTTTCTGAACTTGTCTAAATCATCACGCCAACTTAATTTTTGCCGGCCACAATTTCACATATGATCTCTGTTGTTGTGAGTCGTGATGTCCAGCAGTTGTCTGACATTCTTGCTACATGGCCTTATTTTTAATACTGATGGGATTTTCTTGTTCTTGAAGGTTGAGCTTGCTCAGCCAAAAGCTTGCCAACCTAGGGTGATTTTTCATTTGATTTCTCCTTCCATGGAAATTCATTAAGCTTTGATATTAGAAAGTTGATCAGTCATTTCAACATATCTGTTGGTTTCACAATTGGTTCTCTTGTCTTCCTGTTCATCATCCAAGCTGTTACTTTCTGGTTGAGCCAATGTTTCTTTCAAGTATATACATGGGTACATCAATGTGTCTGAAGCCTGATGATGAAAAAAGCATTTATTTTTCACAACAAATATTTATTTTTCAACATAATCTTCTTCCTTGTCAATACACTTAATTCATTGTGAATATCAATCACATAGATAAAACAGTGGTAAATATTAATCACATAGATCAAACACATACAGTGGATATTTCAGATCAAAATTCAAGTAATAATTAAGGCTACAGATTTATTGATCCACCCTTGTAGAATACAAAGCATTTTGTTACTGACACCATCATTTCTTTCTCTCAGTGGAAGATCATAATGTGAGCTTAACCTTATTGCTTTGATTATTACAGCTAGGTAACATAAAAAGTTTGTTTGGTTTATCAAATAAAAATAAAAGATAAATTTTATTTTCGACATTAATCTTATTGAACAACATATTTATCATTTTGTTTAACTATCTTTCAGCCAACTTCATAATTCCATCCTCCCAGAACATTTTAATTTTTCTGAGCAAAGAACTGCTCTAGAGACCTTTTGCAGTCTTCCAGGGAACTGAAATATTTTTCATGAATAAAATTATATAAATATTGCAATATCTGATGAATATGGTGAATGAGTGATGACAACCCAGCCAAGCTTTAATAATTTTGTCTTTACATAGTGTAATCATGTCAAAGATTCATAAGATTTTAATTTTGATAGCCATCTAAATTTGGATGACATCATGTTATTGGCTAACAGATATAGTATTATTTTAGTGCAATGAGGTTACTTGATATCTTTTTTAGTTCATGTATATGATTGAATGTTATCATTACTTGTTTTTTATGCAAGTTTATGTTCTTACAGTGAAAAAGGGTTAATCTTTGTACATTGTAACATTTCTATATTCATTTCATTTTAAAATTAATTGAAATTGGTGAGGAGGAACATTGTGAATCAAGCAAAGGAGAAAAACTAAAATAATGATTATTGATTTCAGGAACTGACCTTAATTGATGAACATTGAAAATAATGAAGATTTAAACAAAATATTGAAAAAGATTCGAAATTGTCTTTCTTTTAAAAAATTGAAACTAATGTTACAAAAATGAGAAAAGGATCCATTTTTTTTTCATGTGGCCACTGAAAGAAATAAACAAAAAACAAGGCCACTGAAAGAAATAAACAAAAAACAAAAAAAATTAACAAAGCAAAAGAAATACACAGGCTGGTAAAATTGAAGCATTTCTTCCAGGGAAAGATATATAATACTTTAGGTTAATTACATTGTGAATGGATAAATTATCTGAATATCATTATTTGAATTTCAGACATGTATGAGTCTGTGTAAAGCATTGCAGAGGTTTCATGAGAAAATATTGAGCCTAATTTATCAAGCAATTAAAACTGCTGAAACAAAATAGTCTCTTTCTGTCTTCAAATTTTGATCATAAAAACAATGCAAAATATGGAACTAATTAACCAGGGAGATATAATTACAAAGAATTGTATTTTTCATTCAGCTAGACTTTAAAAAGGAAATTGAAGTTGATAACCATTTAAAACAAATGTCAATTTCTAATAATCATGTGACTTGACAGGACTCCTTACAAATTGATTATTTTCCTGGATCGTATTTTCAGGGTACAGTTTAAAAACTAGATCATTTCTTGGTTCCAAATAAAAAAAAATAAAAAAGTATCAATTTTACTGAGATGAATTAAAAACAAAATATGGACTTCGTTTTTACTACTTAGGAAAATGTAATCATAGGATTCTTTGTAAATTTCACCAATATGTAAGTAAAACATCTTGTATATTAGAACAGTTATAGTTTCATATGCTACTCACATATTATATTTTTTAATCATTTTTTATCAGAGTTTTTTTTTTATTAAGTTCTAAAATTGAAGAGATTATTAATGTCATAAAATATTTATATTTTTAAATGAAGAATCACCCAAGTCAAAGAATATCATTGTTTCAGTCATCTTTGCTTAGAAATCCAAGTATTTTGATTTGTAATGTTTCTCAGGAAAAAACAGGTGTCATAGTCGGTAGATAATCTCACATAATGTTTGATTTAGTGATGATATACAAGTGGGCAAGTTCCTTTATGGTAGGAATAAAATGAAAAAGAAAGACTTAATATAGATAAAATAAAAGTGTTGAATACAAGTAAGGAAGTGTGAATTTTTGTCTGTAGAAATTCAGGCACTACATAAACAAAAGTTAATGTTTTTATGATGGATCAGCTTTTATATAATAGTAGTATATTGCTAAATAAAGCTAATTTTAGGTGATTATAATAATTTTTATTTGAATTTGTCCGACTATAAGATAAGGGTTCCAGATATTACACTATTTCTAATGTGCCAGTATTATGAATAGGAGGCCAAGCTATATAATATATGATGAAATAAGTGAATACATGATGAAATTTTCTAAAATATTTTTTACAAAAAGTTTCTGTAAAACAAGGGTATGTTTGATGCATATCATAAGTCAGCCAGCAAATGTAGTCCATTCTTCAAAGTTGCTCACGTATCCAAGATTTTGAACTGTAACCCACTATTATGCCAGAACAAGACTGACAGTTGCCAAAAACAACCTAAAACAAGTGTTAAACATCCTTATGCCATGTACCCACATATAATTATGCTTTTTTCATGTCTTGCGAACTTCAGTAGAGTTAAAGGATTAATCATCCTTAATAAGATGCATCCACAAGAAGGAAAATAATTACAGAGAAGCCATTTATTATAACCATAGATAATTTTATCAAACTGCTATTGTTACCAAATCAATCAGTCTCAAACACTTTATTCAAAATAAATTAAAAATTATATTAAAATATGTATATTAAACATAAAGATTTTAAAAAATGTAAAGTTGTTAGTAACAATGAATTTAATAACAATGAATGTAAATTCATAACAATGAATGTAAATTGTGCCAATTTGTATATCCTTTGGTCAATGTTATCAGTCCGTTATTGTAATCTAAAAGATTCTGCCCCAAAATGATCACAATAAGTGGCTTGCTCTGTATATCATATTGTTAAAAAAAACTATATTTGGTGATTAGAGAGAAAATGAGAATTGGTTAAAAGGTAAGAGTGGATAGTATAACATAGAAGTTGACAGACTTTTTTTTAATACAAATGCCATTAATAATTTGGTAGGCAAATAAGAATTGAAGAAGATGCGTCATGTGTCCTAACACTTACTAAAATTTAATAAACAACATAAAATTTGCTAGTAGAAATTCAAAGATTAAAAGTTCTCTTGTATTGTGCCTTTGAATATTAAAGTCAAAAATGAGTTAGGCATGAAAGAGTCAACAGATTAATAAACAGTTAACATTCATTAAGATGTGCCAAAGCAGCCGCTCTTATTATATGTATGTGTGAGTGAAGTGTGTGAGATTATTATGTATGCATAAAACATAGCAGAGGTAGGAAAAAACAGATCATGGTAGTTTCATCTACATCACTAGCAAATATCAGTTTTGTCTAAATCACTTTAGTCTAAAATCACTTTTTCCCCCACAATATCTCCAAAAGTTCCCAACGAATTTCAATGACATTCTGTTGAATGGTAGACCATTGGCTAAGGAAGAATTGAGGAAATTTTGGAGTGGATCCAAGGATCTTTTTCAATTGAGAGGGAAAGAAAATCGAGGATCTGATCCAAAATCTAATAAAAAAATATCTCTCAATTAAAAGAAATTCCTGGATCCACCCAAAAACTTTACCAATTCTTCCTTAGCCCAGGGCCAACCATTCGACAAAATGTCATTGAAATTCATTGAGTACTTTTGGAGATATTGTTGGGACAAAAGTGATTTAGACAAAACTGATATTTGATAAAGTGATGTACCCCGAAAAAACTGTCTTGTAGGGAATAAAGCTCTGATTAAAATATGGCTCTATAACTTATGAACAAGACAAATTGAAAAGATAGTTCTTGCAGTCAAGAATAAGATAACAATGTTTGAAAAGATTGAGGCACATAATAAAGATAGATTTTCATCTCAGCAACAAAGAAGTTTGATGGCACGAAAAAGAAAGTGAGTAAGATAAAATACACTCTATACTGTGTAATGGGAAGACAACTCCCTAGTGAATAAGGTACAAATTAAACTATTTATTTCTTCTGGATAGGCTCCAGAAAAGAGTTATTTCTTTCTTGATATAAATATGAATATGAACATTTCTGGTCTAATATAAACTGTGATACACATTTTTGTACAGAATTTGTACTCAAACTAAAAATAGATTAAAGCTACAATATTTACTTATATCTAACCCGTATATATAATTTGACTTAGGTTCATTTCTTATATGAAAATGTGTAAATAATCTTCTTTATGTGCAATGGTGAGAGCAACTGTGAAACATTAAAAGAATAACCAATAACAATGTCTACCATATTTGAAACCTTGCGAAGCCAGCTCCAGCTTCATTAGTTTATTTTTAATTGATAATTTTATTTTTCAATCTTTGTAATAAAGAAACTTATTGATGATGTTAGTTTAAACATTGCCAAAATGGTAAACAAGTTATTTATTGATATTCCTTGCATGAAAAAGAATGTGGCACACAGCATTTTTAAAACTGGATACTTCTAAAAATGACTGTAGCACTTTGGCATTGATTGCAGGCATCAGGGAATCAATCTTTATTATTATTGGATGAAGTATTGTAAGACACCACTTTTAATAAATTTGACTTCATCGTAATTTTAGTTGTTTTTATACAACTTATTAATTCGGGCCACTTGCTGCCATAGAAACAGTGGCCTGAATTAATAAGTTGTATAAAAACAACTAAAATTAGGATGAAGGTGAAAGCTAGTCAAATTTATTAAAAGTGATCAGGGAATCAGTTTGTGACTAGTGTTTGATTATATTTGTAGAGCTGAGAGTGGCCTGCCATATGGCTGAGATAGTTACATGTTTTCCACCTGTACCAGAGTTTGGTATTTAAGCCCAGGTAAAAAGTAGGATATGTTGGCAGGCAAGCCCTTTCAAGTTGGAAGGTTGGTGTAACACAATCTTCCTACCTTCATTTCTACATTTAGGCTATTTAGCCTAATTTACACTAATTTTATTGTAATTTGCGATGAGGATACATTGTTTTCTATTTAACGAAGGGCAGACATTATGGATGGAAATGCTGAGCTTCAGTCATATGACAGAGATGGGAAGAATAATTAGAAGAAGTCTCCCAGAACTATTAATGTTAAAAGCTTTGAAATAAACTTATCTGAAATATGAAGTTAGATGAAAAAAATCAATCTACAATGGAAAGAAATTCAGCACAAAATGAAAGATTTATACCTGACTAAAATAAGGTTGTCATATAAAACTGAATAATCTCTTTGCAATTAGGCTATTACATATGAAATGTCATTTTTTGAAATTGTAAGATGAAGGGTAATGTAAACAACAACAATGGCAAATATTTAATCAAAATATGACCATTTTTCCAATGATCTTCTAATGATAATATGCCATCTCTTTAAAATTCATTAGGTTTAAGGGTAACAAATTCTGTAAAGCACAAATTATGGCTTTCCTATTATTGAACCTTTTATTATATACCTGAATATACTTGAAATAGGATTTTTTGACAGCAGTTAATTGCATCATTAAGCCAGCTTCAGTTTAGTTAGGCTGGGTTTAGACTAATGAGAAAAATGGTAGTTAAATTTGGTATGTCCGATATCAAAACAAAGATTATTTTTTAAAATATTTATATTCTCAGATGTCACCGTCTTTTCACTTAGACTCTTCCATGCAGTTGCCACTCTTGCCGAGAGGAAATTTTTTCTAACACCAGTGGAGGTCTGAATTTGTAGTTTATGGCTGTGTCCTCTGGTTTTACTGCACATAGATGAAGCAGCATTTTCTTATCAGGGCATTTTGAGCAGTATTATAGATATAAAGAACAAAATGCTTGAAAAGATGATAATCTGGAGGATAAATTGATATAAAGGATGCTGCAAGACTTCATACCCCATTTTTTTAAGCTTAGACACAGTCAGCTTAGAGGTGTGAGGTCTGGAACTGTCATGGAGCCTTTCATTCAGGTGTCTGTGGGAACTATCATGGAGCATTTCATTTGTTGTTCGTGGGTCATTGGCCACTGCTGTCAATAATTCTTCATCAGTAAGAACAGGTTTGGGCCTCTGTCGAGGTTTATTGGTATCCATATTTCCAGACCTAAACATATTGAACCAATGCTGAACAGTTTGCACTGTTCACTCCAAATGCTTAGTTGACATTATCAGCAGCTTGGTGAGCATTATGTTCTAATTTGAAATCGTACATGAAAATTAGTCTAACTTCTTGGGTAGAGACACCATTGCTGTTAAGGTCTCAAAAACCTCCAATAATAACAAATTATTTCTATTTACATTAATTCTACAAAAAAATGGAATTAAATTTTCAAATCTTTCACTTTTAGCATTATTCTCTGTGGTATATAAAAAAAAAACGATATTTCATGTGTAACAACTTAGTATTCTTTATCATAATGTAAAAATCAATATTGTTCTTCCTAATAGGAAGCTAAATATTGACAAATTGAGTTATAGCATGAACAATAATTATTAATGTATCATTTGATTTTTTTTTACATAATCCCTAACTGTTAATTTTCGTCATCCCAGTGCAAATTTCTTAATCTACTAACATTATTATGCAAGACAAATTATTACAAGTTAAATTCAATATGACACTAAATTTACAATAACAAGTTTTAGTTTTAAATTTGTACAGACTTATTCTTTTATTTTCTGGTTAGATTCAATAAAAAAAATGAGATTGTTTCATTTATGCCAGTATCTCATTGTTTCCTAATGTAACTAACTCGGCCAAATTTTTATATTAGTTAGAAACTGTCAACCAAAACAGTCACCAAAACTGTCAGAATAGGTTTCTTCAGTTTTCAAGTCAGTCTGGCTGGTTATGTATGTTATCACACATAGTGGCCACATCAATGGAGCTTGAGGGCTGAAAATTTCAACATTCAACATGCTAAATTGATCCCTAGTTTGTGCCTGCTTGTTTTTTTTTAAAATTTGGACTTTTTAGTGATCTAACAAAAGGTGAGAGAAGTAATTTATTCATTGATTACCCATTTTTTAATTGATCACCCCCAACATGGTAACATGACGGTTTCTATTGAGTGACTAAGCAGACCTGTTTTTTTCTCAATTAGAATACATGTAATCACCGAGTTTAATTCATAAATTATAAAATCAAATTAACTATATAAAAATATATTTCAGTTATTGCTTGATATCAGTGTTTAATAAAATAAAAAAAGGACAGAGTTTAGCTAGAAGAATATTTCATACATTTTTTTACTATTATTTGTGCATATTTAAATATTTTCTGAAAATCCTCATTTTGTATTAAAAAAACCCGCACAGTTTAACAACCAATTGTCATTCTTTGTATTTTATGTTGATCATTTTTTAATGAGGAAGATCAGAAGTTGCTAAGGGAAGCATTATTACTTTCAGTGGATGTTTGGATGTGTGTAATATCAAGAGTCTTAAAAACAGATCTGGTCAATCACTCAATAGAAACCATCATGTGACCAACATCTTTTGGCAGCATGCCAGGTTGGGGGTGGTCAATTAAAGAATTGGAAAAAGAGGTGATCAATAAATAAGTTACTTCTCTTGCCTTTTGTTGGACAGTGATCACTAAAAAGTCTGAACAAGCGGACACAAACTAATGATCAATCTAGCATAAACTTACATTGCAGCCTGTACACATGATATATACACAGCCACCCAGCCAGACCAACTTGAAAACTGAAAGAAAACTATGTTGCCATTTTTGGCGCCAGTTCTGATTGACGGTTTCTAATATGCTGAAAAAGGTCAGTAATTGATGGCGAAAATGAGAAGAACCAGATTAGAAATCACAAGGTCTGTCTGGAAAATATCCAGCCATTTAATGTTAGCAAAAAATAGCTTACGACAATGGCACCTTAGTCCTCTTCAAAGTACTCACATATTCCAGTGCTCCTTCCACTATTCAAAACAGTCTGCAAAGTTTTCTCTCAGGATCACCATCAGCTGCCTCGTCATGTTCTCTTTAATCTCATCCATGGTCTGAAATCTCCAGAAGTTGCAGGGAACCAAATCTGGACTGTAGCGGGGCTGAGAGATCTGGGTAGTGCAATGTTTTGCCCCGAAATCCTGCATGAGATGTGAAGAAGGGGTAGGCTCGGTCATTATGAATGCAACATACACACAGTACACAAGCTCACTTAATGGTGACTCACTGCCTACTGAGTAACTCCCATGGGAGAGAGTTTGTTCAGACATGCACAGTAAGGTTCCCTCTGATTGGTTGCCAAGTTATATCAAGACCGTGCAATGTTCTCGAGATATTCACAATAGCTTGAAACTTTCTGGATAGACCTTGTATGTAGTCAAACTCTTGGCTCAAGATTTCAACTTGTTAATAACATAAGAATGTATGTTTTAATTTGTATATGATCAACTTGAAGTTTAAAACTACACAACAGACTGAATATCAAATGATGCAAATAACAAAATTATTGCTGATCACTTGTGTCACCCCTGGGGATACCAAAACCCAGATTATCCTGTCCTATAACTAAGCATTGTTTATCTTTGTCACATCATCCGTATTCTACAATGAGACCTGGAAAGCAAAACTGTGATACTCTCCTTTACTATTAAACAGTATATATACAAATTTCAATTCCCCACAGAGGATTGACATCACCATCAGAAATGAGTAACAATTTCTTGCAATGCGGTTAGCTTCAAAGAGTTGAGATAAAACATAAGGTACTTTACTTTGGGATTCTAAAGCAACTTTTAACTTACTGTATTATAGAATACTGTATTTTATTCCCAGTATATCAACAAACTAGAGAAGTCATAGTATTCCCAGTTAGATCATTTTCTTGATAGAAATAAGGAGTTTCACACAGCTTTATACAGCCAACCATTTCAAGCCTTCTTTTTGAAAATATTTATGGACTGGAATATTAGCATTAGAGATTCCTTACAGGAAATTTATATAGACTTACTGACTTAAAATAAATGAAAATTGAATAATTCAGTTTGTCCTTAATAACTGAAGTGGATAAAATGCTGCATGCAAATCATAGACCTCTAACTTGGATATGATTTGAGATTTTCTTGGTACTTGTTTTTTCTTTGTTTTTATTTTATTATTATTAACTGTTTATATGTGCAGTTTCTTGGCAATTTTTGGTTCTAACATTCCTAGAACATATAAAATATTATAGCTTTTCTTGGTTTTGTCTTTTACAGCGGTTTACTGTACACTAAGGCATATTCATTTTCATGGAAAACATTCCATATTACATGATTTTTTAAAAAATTGACAAATGAAAGAACACCAGAAAGTTTTACTGATACTATTGTTCGGACTGAGATCCTCATCTTGGTTATCATTTCCACAACGTTTCGGCCGATGTACCCTCCGGCCTTCTTCAGGTGTCAAGTTTTGTCGGTAACTTACCGTCCAAGTTGGGACGGTGGCCTAGATAACTAAAGCGTTGGTTAAAAAGAGTCTGACTGTTGAGTCATCTGTAGGTTGTGGGTTCAATCCCAGGCAGGAGCACCACAACTGAAAAATTAACCACGAAATAATTTCTAGGACATGGATAGTGGAATGAGGACAGTATACCCCCGTGGATCAAATAAAGGGTTCAGTTCAATAGTTCCGGTAAGTTACCGACAAAACTTGACACCTGAAGAAGGCCGGAGGGTACATCGGCCGAAACGTTGTGGAAATGACAACCAAGATGAGGATCTCAGTCCGAACAATAGTATCAGTAATACTAACACCTCATCTCAGAAATACTGAATCCAGAAAGTTTATAAACATGATCAGATTATTATGCAAACTTAGTTTTTTAGTCAATTGAAAAGTACCTACGACTCATGGAGAAATGGTTAACAAGCTATCAATACTACGGAAGTGAGTTCAATCCTCACTGGGTACCTCAAACTTGTGGCATTGTGCTGTACTAAGCTAAGCTATGTAAATATTGATATTAAAACATTTGGCCAACTAAAAAACATAACATATACCAAAACTTATCAAATAATGTGTTCCAGTTGCAAAAGAGATGCCATAACAAAGAACAAAAAAACAGCAATATCTAAATGATGTTCCCAAGTACAGATTCTCTTCACCGTGCTTGGCTACTGTAATATATTCAAAAGCATAGTTTGACCACAGAAAGTCATGCTGGTCTGATCAGAGAACATGACACTGTTACACACGGTCAAATGAAAGCAAAGAACATAATCTGGAGATGTGATTTAAGTATACATCAGGATTACATGGCTTTAAAAAAACAAACATATAACATGTGACTAGCTAGCTACAGTGGTGAGCAGGATCAGTAGAGAAGTAAGTCACTCAGTCAGTCAGTCTGAGTGAGGGGGTGCTAAAACATTCCTGTTTTTCTGTGCAATCAGGGGTAATCCGTGCAGCCAGGGGTAATCCGACAAGATGGGTTCCTTGTTTGACTGAAGAAGAAACCTTCATCCCTTGTTCAACCTCTCATTCTCTACTCACTACCACAATGACAGATGTCCAAGTTGTACATTGCCTACCTACCACTAAGATGGAAATCACAAACCTGTCCATTAAACTCTGACAGGTCTGGTTAGTCACTCAATGGAAACTGTCACGTGACCGACATCTTTTGGCAGTGTGCCGTGTTGGGAGTGATCAATTTAAAATTTGGAAAAAGGTGCGATCAATGAATAAGTTACTTCTCTCGCCTTTTGTTAGGCAGTGATCACTAAAAAAGTCTGAATTTTCAAAAACACAAGCGGACATAAACTAGTGATCAATCTAGCATAAACTTACATCGCAGCCTGTATGCATGATACATACAGCATATAGCCAGCCAGCCAGCCAGCCAACCAGAAAAAGGTCAGCGATTGATGTTGAAAATGAGTAGAACTAGATTAGAAATTATGAGGTCTGTCTGGAAACTATCCAGCAATTTAATGTTAACAGAAAATAGTGTGAAAAAACAAGTGTGAATGCTGCAGGACACAAACTAAGGGACCAATTTAACATGAACTTACATTGCAAATTGAACCCCCACTAAAAACCTAGTTAGGGGGAATATTTAATAAAAAAGATTTTCTGGGCATAATAAGGAGTAAATGTTTAAATTTTCAGCCCTCTATGCTCCATTGCTGCAGCCTGTACACATGATAGATACATAGCCAGCCAGCCGCCAGCTAGCCAGACCAACTTAAAAACTGAAGAAACCTATGTTGACAGTTTCTAATATCACAAGAATAATAATTCAACTCCAGTGTATCCTTCATACAAACTAATCATCCAACTTAGCCATATTCCCGGAAATTGGAAAGAGAAGTTTTTAATTGACCATTTTTCTGAGGTATTGCAATAAAAATGACTCAATAACAATTAATACCAACAATCCATCAACACTGCAATAAAACTGATTAAAAAATTTGTCTTTTGTCTAACACACAAACCACCACTCATACAACATACAGTATATAACCGGACTATAAGACAAATGTTTTACAAGGGTATTAGGAGGACTACTGTTCACTGTAACTTATCCAAGCCCTATAACTGTCCATATCAGGTTTTGGTAGATAGCTCCCTAATCATAATACCAGTGTATTGGACACAGTGTAATATTTGCATAGTTTAAAAAAAAAATTAAATGTGTGTCTTATATACCAGCATATACAATAAGGTATGTGCAGCAGCCTTCCTAAGAACTTATTCTTTACTTCATTTGCCATTCTTAATTTTTAAGAATTTCATACGCAAGAACCATGCGAAAGATATTAGCTCATGTGTATACTGTAATTTTCTCTGGTTCCATCTGTGTGTAAAAGGCTAATGATACTTTAGTTTATCTCAAAAGGGAGATACCTATAAAATCGAGTAGATCAAAACGCTATTACAAGTAAGAAAATTCTCAATACATTCTCTATGATGAGAAAAGTAGAAACAAGGGACATTATTTACTTTAAAATGGGTGCTTGAAAGTAGGGAAAAAATGAACATCTGACACATGCATTCTCAGCTTGAAAAACAATTAGGAAAGAACGTGTTTATTAGTTTAGTGAATGAGCTTCATTATTCCGAATTGCCCAAACTTTTTGGCAATTTTATTTTTTCCAGAAATATGTAAAGGAGTTTTTTTTCTCCAAATGGTAAGGAATGAAAAAGATGATCCTCAGAGTTTGACATTTCAAAGGCAAAAAGAACAAGAGAGAAATGAGAAACATTAAGAAAAAAAAAGATTGAATGCCAGAGAGGATAGAAAAAAAACCCAAACAATTATTTCCTTAAGTCTCTTTTATGTCCAGAACAACAAAACTTGATTGCCTATTTTTTTCTTTTGCTCTTCAACTCAGAAGTGAAAGAAAAAGGCCCTAAAAGGGAAAACTAATTACAACTGTTTGCATTTTTCTCAAATTTTGTAGATTATTTTGTTCATTGCTGAAAAACACCAACTCAATAATAATGATAATAATAACAATGACAACAGAAATGAGGAAGAAAAAAGCTAAAAAAGACTGGCATAACTTTTTCTATCACTTCATTCTGTAAAAAGACAACTAAAATGGACCATATATATAGAGAGAGGCTTGCAAGATGTTTGTATACAGATGCATATAATGTATACATATTGAACACATGCATATACATTTGTATATGACTAGCTGAAGTACCCGTCTACGTTGGGTAAAATATTTAAGGAGTAAAAAAAAAGGACTAAAGCTTTCAGACTTGTAAAACAAAGTTTCCCTTCACTTTTGACCCCTTAAAGGTGAAAAGGTTTCCTTTCCCTTTTGACCGCTTAAAGGTGAAACAATGTCTCCCTTCACTTTTGATCCTGTAAGAGGGGGGAGAGTAAGTCTCATTTTACTAGTGACCCTTTAAAGGAGGGGAAAAAAATCTCCATTCATCTTTGACCGCCTAAAGGGAAAAAAAGCTTCTTCTACTTTGAAGGGAGAAAGGTTGCCCTACATGTTTGACCGTTTAGAAGGGGATAAAAGTCACCCTTCACTTTTGACCCCTTAAAGGGAGGAAAAAGTCTCCCGTCCCTTTTAAGCCTTTAAAGAGGGCAAAAGTTCCCCATCACTTTTGATCCCTCAAAGAATTATATAGAAAATAAGAAGATATGTATTTGTATATATGTATATTGAATGGAAAGTCAGGTTCCACTTTGGCTTTATAGTTACATTGTAAATAGAACCAACCCTCTAAAAGTTTTTTCCTCAAAACATTTTACTTTAGAACCTTCCCCTATGTCAATTGAGTATGCATGCAAAATTTGGTTGGGTGGTGCCCATGCTTAGGTGGGTTCTATAGTGTGACAGAAAGACACAAACACAGATGGTGTGACACCTCTCACTTATATATACAAATTCCTATATATATATTTGTTTAATGTCCAAGACTTTGTCTTGCTTGGACAGTGTCTGCTCGCATTCGAGGGCACATTGCCCGCAGGCACACAAAGCAATGCGGTTGGACCTTGTGTAGGCGATGATCCAACAGGAACGCTACGATATTTGTATGGTTGTGCTGTCATATTGGATTTGGGAAGTTGGTGGCTAGTTTAGCTCACCTGTTGCCAGTATTTCTGGTGAGCATTAGGGTTTGTGCCACCTTATTCATTATATTCGGTGGGGCCCTGTATATCTACAGGGGTTCTCTACATCAGGGGCGGATCCAGGATTTTGACCATTCTGAATGTAAAGAATTATTTTTACAAATAAATACATGAATAAATACATGAATATTATCCATGGTTCCATCTGTGTGTAAAAGGCTAATGATACTTTAGTTTA
>VCCN01007085.1:9821375-9832392 GCA_006491835.1 Architeuthis dux | reverse complement strand
ACACACACACACACACACACACACACACACACACATATTAGAGAGGGGTAAGTTATTTGATTTTGCCCCCTTAAAGCAGCTTGAAAGTCAAATACAGACATTCTCTCATCCTATTGTAAGTCATTGTGCTACTAAGTGTGCCATGTCATCCTGTTCCTCGCTGTCCTGAGAATTTGCTGATCAAAATTCATCCCAGAAGAATCTCAAGTTAGCCGGCTTCCTTCATCATTCAAAATCAAACATTAGTTGACTGTTATTTGCTTTTCAGTGGGTAAATATTTAGCTGCACATTTGACGCATAGAAAAAGTTAAAGAAAAGTCATTGTTATCATCATCATTATCATCATCAAAATATAAGGGGAAGTCATTTTAGAACCTAACTATTTGTGGTTTTTCTAAGAAAAAACTCATTTCACTTGTTTAGGAATTGAGGAGGTGTGTGAAAGAAAATTCCCAGACACATCCATACATACAAAAATATAAACAAACAAACGCATAGACATATATAAACAATGACTTAAACATGAGAACTTGTATATAACTCACCAATAATAAATTACTGACACATTTGGAGATACCAATCTATGAAAAAACAAATTATAAGTAGACACAGTTGCAGAGTAATTAAGAGTTTTTTTGGTTTTTTAAACATTTTTGGCTTTCTTTGTCACAAAATAAATTTATTTCAATGAATAGATATTTGATTGCTTTTCTGATATTTTCCCTGTGAGAATAAAACTATTATGTCCATAGAAATGGGAAGTTATAAAAGAATCTTGATTGTCATGAAATTGCATATATTCTAAAACTTGCTGAGGTCCGTCCGAAAAGTATCCAGCCATTTTGAATATCTCAAGAACCAGATGCATGGCATTGATGTAACTAGGCATCCAATCAGATGAGATCTTACTGTGCATGAATGAACAGATAGTCTTCCATGGGGTTACTCAGTTGGCACTGAGATGCCATTGAATGAGCTTGTGTTCACTATGATCAAACCTGTCCATTCTTCACATCTTGTGCAAGTATTTTGCCTGCACTTCTAATGTTCAGATTTGGCTCCTTGTGACATCAGGCTTTTTGTTGTTGTAAGGATGGAGATCTCAAACCATGGACAAGATTAAGGAGAATGTGATGAGGCAGCTGATGGCGATACCGAAAGAGGACTTTGCAGACCGTTTTGAAAATTGGAAGGGATGCTGGGATAAGTATGTGAGGCCCTAAGGGGTGTACTTTGAAGGGGACTAAGGTGCCATTGCCCTAGGTAGGCAATTTTTTTCCTAATATTAAATGGCTGGATACTTTCTGGACAGACCTCATAGAATATATAAACTATGGTGTTAAAAAGGTTTATGTTGAGGGAACAGATATTTCTTTCTAGAAAATAACTAAATATGGCATTAAAAATAAAAAGAATGAACAGGTCTGGTTAGTCACTCAATGGAAACCGTCATGTGACAAACATCTTTTGGCAGCATGCTGTGTTAGGGGTGATCAATTAAAAAAATTGGAAAAAAGAGTGATCCATAAATAAGTTACTTCTCTCGTCTTTGTTGGACAGTGATCACTAAAAAAGTGTGAATTAATTAAAAAAACAAGCACGAATGTTGCCTGACACAAACTAAGGGATCAATTTAGGATAAATTTACATTGCAACTAAAAACCTATTATGGGGTGGGGGTAGGGTTCTAGACATAATAAGGAGTAAATGTTTAAATTTTCAGTTTTTGTGACAGTTTTGGTTGATGGTTTCTAATAAGACAATTATTACACATAACTTCTTCTGACGGACCTGTCATTGGAGATCATTCATGAAGCATAGATTTGATTATCTAACCATTCAATAGTAGCACTTTAGTTACCTGTTAAGGACATTCTAAATGCAGTGACGAATCCTGTTTCTCAATCGTTTTTTATACACACTACTTTTTTCAGAATTTAAAAAAATATTAGTGAACCATAAGTTTAACGATGCATCCACCATCCGTGTTAGTAGTAGCAGGAGGAGCAGGAGGAACAGGGGGAAGATGGGGATGGTTCACTTGAAGTTCTGGACAAAGTTTTATATCAATCCAACATTACTAGTTGTGGTAGTAGTAGCAGGAGGAGACGTAGGAGGGGGAAAAGGAGGAGGAAGCGGAAGATGAGGATGTTTCACCCAAAAGTCTGGACCAAGTTTCATATCAATCCAACATAATACGGCTGAGAAAATTGATATTTAACATATTTAGGACCAAACGACCAACTGACCAACTGACCGACCGACCAAACAACCAAAAAGTATTTTATAGAGATGCGTTGGATGCATATAAAAATAAACAAATAAAAGTCAAGATAACCCAAGCACACATTTTTAAAATCATACTTTCGTCTTTTAAAAGTTTTATGTTTCAAGCAGATATAATTTTAAAATTTTGGTAGATCTAACAGATAAACTGACAAAATTACTTTGTCTTATATAAAGAGTGAGAATGAGATATATCAATTAGAAGACATGGCTAATGTGAAATAATTTTTTATATATTAATTCATTTTCTTTTTTTCATTTTAGACAATAACTTCCTTATGCTTATTTTAAAAAAATTCAATTTCTTAAAGATTTGTTTTTATAGGTGAATTTTTGAAGACTAGATAAGTTCTTCTTCTTCTTCTTCTTCTTCTTCTTCTTCTTCTTCTTCTTCTTCTTCTTCTTCTTCTTCTTCTTCTTCTTCTTCTTCTTCTTCTTCTTCTTCTTCTTCATCAGCATCATAAGCAGCAGCAGCAGTCCACTGCTGGACAAAAGCCTTTCCCATCTCCTTCCATGGCAACCTATCTTGTGCTAACCCTTTTCCTACTTCGTTTACTGTCCCATGGGCACCAATCAGTTAGTCTTTTATAAATAAAATAGACACAGGTTGAGATTCCAAAATAAATAATTAAGCACTATGGAGGGATTGAACCCGTGTCCACACTGGAAGCAACCTATATGTGGTCCTGCTCTTTACCACTGAGCTAACAGCACTGGCATGGAAAGGCAGGGTGGATGCAGGTTTGATCCCCGCACAGTGCTCGTTTCTTTATTCATTTATATGATCTAGGATGCCCGTTTAGCAATCGTTAACACAGATGCCGGGCCGATATGGGTTCCCAATTAATAAATGTCTTTATAATTATCATATTCTGTCGGATACAAAATTATCCATTCCTAGATTTCATACTGTCGCATAGGGAACCACTTCACATCACATGCCTAAAAATACGATTGGTTAGTATAAGGTGGTGAGTGAATGTGTAGGTTTCTAGCCACTGTCTTTCCATGTGAATGATGTTAGCTCAGTGGTAAAGAGCAGGACCACATATAGGTTGCTTCCAGGGTGGTCGCGGGTTTGATCACCACACAGCGCTCGTTTCATTATTCATTTATACGATCTTCCCTGGAACAAAGTAGTGTTTGAGTGTTTGCAATCAGTAATTTGTTTTGTTAATTTTGGGGTTAATAAACAAAAGATTACCAATGGAATGCTCTATGAATGTAGGTATTATCACAGTGTATGTTAGTAATATAAAGAAAAAGAAAACTCAGATTTTTTCCAATACTTGTATTTCATGGTCTAGCCATTTGTGGTGGTAAAAGCCATTCAGGAGATAGAACTACAACTGTGCTGTTGACCGCTTGATTTTGGAATCCTCTTCCTCTCCATCTGACCAATGGTATGTGGTGTTGTTATTGTTTTTGGGGGTGGTAAGGTTTTTCTCCTAAGTGGGTTGGGGTAGGATGGTCCAATGCATTCAAGTAGTTTGCTTACTTTTCTATATACTTGCATATGTACTCATACCTATACTCGTTTACATATATATTTACACGAGCCCTCACGTAATACATGCTTATTGTTGACTAATTTTTATTGCTAGGGGTAGTTTTTTTCCTCAAATCTTTTTCTCTGCATTAATTTTTAAGTGGGTTTTAGTTTATATTTTTGTGTGACTACATTTCGAAATTAGTTTGTTCCATTGATTTAGAGGGTTCATTTTGTCCCTAAATTTTAATATCCTTAGTTTTTCTTCTGGGCATAGGAAACATTTATCTTTAAATTTTTTTGTGGGTCTTGAATTGCTTATAATGGACTATTTAACTATTGGGTTTAATCCGGATTACTTTTGATTCCAGTAATGTTTTGATAGGGCTGTGCTGTTCTTTAAATGTGGCTGTTGAAATGATCTTTTATGGTTATAGAATCTGGATTTCCAGTCATTTCTCGATCTGCCAAAGTAGTATTTTTGGTTACAATTAGTGAATTGTATATTGGGATGAATTGTTGATGATGATATGTTGGGGATGAATATTCTGTAACCCCTTGACAACATCAAAAGCATGGTGCACAATAACTGGCCATGGCCAAGTGTATGATGAAAGGTGAATCAGTTTCAAGCCATGGCAATGTGTTGTAAAAATGGCTTATGTTGTAAAAATTAGCCCACTAAAATTAATTCACATCACATTCACCGGGGTGAGGAGGGGAGTAATTGACTTCCACGAGGGGCCAGGCCTCCGCGTGCCCCCACTTGGCGACGGGCCTGGATGGCAATGATTCATAGTTTCCCTTGGAATGCTAGTATGATACATTACTAAAATGGATTATTTTTTGTTTTATTTCTATAATAATTGAAAAAAAATGCACTGTAAGGTTTTTATAGGTTTTGCTAGAATATAATTTGATAAAAAGAAAAAATTTCAAACAAAGAGTTAAAGTGATCTTCAAGTAAAACATTTGCATTAAAAAATAGCAAAAACAGAACAGATTTGAAGATAACCTGTTTGAGTTTGATGATATGTGAACCAGACAACACCCTCTGCCTGTGCAACTATTGGTAATCATTGCCTGTGTTGATTGTGCCAATAGATTGTCAGGGAATTTTCATGGAGAAAAATTGGGTGAAAGGTTCATTCTATACAGATAACAGTCGCATAGAAGGAAAAAGAAAAGGAGAAAGCAGTTACATGAACAAAATAATAATAACATTGATCAGAATTAAAATAAAGATAAAGATAACAATGACTATGATAATGGTAATGCTAATTCTTGCTAAAATCCTACAGACTATATCAATATATGATTTTTTGGAATAAGATTTACAAGTTTAAAAAATAATTATAAAATCATAAGAATCTAAAATTTAAATAATAAAAACTGAAGTAGCAAAAGGAGAAAGATTCAAAGCAAAAAAGAAAATCAAGAATAAAAAATTGAAATATTCAAATAATAGTGAATTAAAATGGAAATATTACTGATGATAAGGGAAATAAATGCATTGAGCTTAAAAAATGAATATAATAAAAAGCTTTAAGAACAATTAGAAATACAATTATGAAAAAGTAATTTAGAAAGATTAAAATCAGAATTATATAAATAACAATAAAGTGGCACAACCAAAATTAAGATGATAAAAATAATGAAAATATTGAAAATTAAAAAGAAAATTAAAGATATAAATGTATTAAAAATAATAATGATTTTGCAATGCTGTTGAGGTTGAAGATAAAAGTTTACAATTAACATGAATGCAAAATAAAAAAGAATAATTAAAATTTATAACAATAAAAAATATAACATTGAAAACAACGATATATTGATCCACACATGCATAAAGAAAACAAAACAACTCACAATATAATATCTTGTTTATTAGTGAAAAGCCGGTTTGGAACTCATCAGGTTTTTTAACCAGAATGGGAAAAAATTTTAAGTGGAATTAGAACTAAAAGATGTTCCATCTATGACAATAGATTTCGATTGGAACTCTTCCCTGACATGACCAAGGAGACTATAGAATTAATGACAGACAAAATGGTGACTATTGGCAATTTCATTCTTTTAGATTACTGCTATTCATTGTTTGTAACTGTTAAGCAGCTTCTAGAAATAATTGAGCTTGTACCTTGAATAGTAGAAATTATTATATACATACATAAAATAATAGGTATATACATATACACACATTTATAGTTGTGTGTGCAGATTAAAGTGTACATAACCACATATCCACAGATTTAATTCAGAGCAATAAGAGAATAGGGTATTACCATTAATGCTGAATGACACACTTGAATTTAAAGAAGTATAAAAAGAAATATCAATTTAATGTTAGAAGCAGAATGTTGCCAAGAACAGGAAATTCTTAAATTAAAAATATTTTTGTTTATTCATAAAAAAATTGTAACTAATAGTCGAAATAAATAAAAAGTTTGAAATGAAACCCATGATGTCAAATTTTATTAGCTATTTTATCATTTGTCATTATTATCAGAAGGAAAGACATGAATCTATTGTTCCCTGTGCTCAGGAGCTTCAGCAGTCATCTTGATGCAGCATGATGTCATTGATTAGGTATGATATGAGAAGAGAGAGTGAGGGTGAAGCTGGGCAAGTTTTCTTTAATTGGATTATCCCTATATTATCCCTATATTATCCCTATATTATCCCTATATGAAACTAGAAAGCATTTAGAGAGCATATACCTTCGCCAATGCCATTGTCACTAAAAACTGAACAATTAGGTTACAGATCCCAGACTATGTATTAGATATTTAGGAAGCCGTTGGTGGGTGTCACAGATTTGACCCCAACAGGTGTTGAAAGTCATAAACAGGATATCGAGGAAAACCCAAACTGCAGGTGTCAAGGACCGGAAGACACACCAGGTGTTTAAAAATCATAAACAGGGTATTGACTAAACCCTGAATTGCAGGTGGTGGGCTGGAAAACAAGTGTGGGCGTTCAAACCCTATAAAAGACACAGAGTGCCCTCAGAAGAGAGAGAGACAGAGCGCCTACGCTCAGGAAAACACAACACCAATTTCCTGGTTAGGAAAAGTCTGCAGGCTCTCATTATCTCTCTCCCACTCTTCATTCTCCGTCACTGCATGATGTATCTGATGCAATAAAAATATATCATCATATTTTTATAAACCAAGTTTTGAGTCTTCCCTTTTCTCTAAGACCAAGAAGGATATACAACATATGTTGTGACAAAAGTTTGTAATAATCAGAGACATAACATCAATAGTTTGAAAAACAACTATAATGCAGTATATTATGCTTATTTATGATGACGTCACCATGATAACATCATTACTGTGTTATTACATTTGGAAAGCCGAAAAATTGTCCTTTTAACAAAACTGAAAAAGAAAATTCCTGGATCCACCGCAAAATTCAAAATTTAATCATTTGTTCCTTGCCTGATTGTCCACCTTTAAAAAATGTCCTTGAAATTCTATGAGAACTTTTGGAGGTATTGTGTTGACAAACACACAAACAAACGAACAATCAGACAAACATAGATACAACCTCTGTCCAACTTCGTCGGCAGATGTAAACATTAATCTCTAAAAATGGATTGATTGTGGTCATTTCCAGAAAATGAAAGGTCATGAAAGAGAAAGTCTCCTGCCCATAACCTACAGGGAGCATTTTAGATGTGATAAAATATCATTCAGTGGATAAATGTATGAATTAAGGTGAAAACCACAGACTGAATACACTCCTGGGCAAAAAAAATGAGCCATATGTATATGTATATGGGTTTGGCCCATTGTTTTTGCCCAGGAGAGTAGATATCCTATTTATTGATATCTAAGGAGAAGCATGTTGGCTGTGTTATGCATCATAACACACTTTGTATCAAAGCAAAAGCTAGAAAGGCACTTTTGGTCAACACTTGTCAGAAAACTAACTGGTCTTCATCTTTAGTTGCTTTAAAAAATTATCACTTCTTCCTTTTTATTTTATTTGCTATGTAAAGAAAAAACAACTAACAAAAAATGTAAAAGAAAGCTGTGTAATTTTGTGCGTTTTCAATGAAAAAATTCATTAAAATGAATTGATCTCCCTATAAAATCAGCACAATATAATTGATTCCTAGCTCTGTGGGATTGCTAGACAGACTGACGCATCCTTGACATGGGCTCTGACAAGTTTTTAGTTTCACTTTTGAAGGCTACATTAATTTGTTTATTTTTTAAAGAATGAGAAAATCAGAGAGAGAGAGAGAGAGAGAGAGAGAGAGAGAGAGAGAGAGAGAGAGAGAGAGAGAGAGAGAGAGTGCGAGAGAGTGAAAGTGAGAGCGAGCAGTGAATCTTTCTAAATGCTGTTTCAACCTGAAGGGTCAATCTAACTGACATTCACTTATTCATGAGCAGGAGAGTCAAGCTGCAAACTATTCTCTCCAGGAAGGATCTCATCTTTGTGTTTTGTTTCATTTTTACTTTACTTTTAAAATTTTATTTTTTTCATTTACAGGATGTCTTCCTGTTCTGTTTTTTTTAAAAATCTTTTATTTTTTTAATCTTCTCACACAGGAAATCCATCATCCATTCAAGTGATGGCAGTGTCCAGTGTTCTCTTTTGGTGCATGGCAAGCATTGCTTTTCCACTATAGGATGGAGTTGACAGGCACGAGGCAAGCAAAGAAACAGAAACATAAAGACTGTCCACAGTAGCACTTGAGCTTGATATACCACAGGGCAAAGTATAACATTGATATCAGAGTAACGATGACAAAATAATTTGATAAAAATCCAACAAAAAAAACAAAACCAAATGAGAGAGTGAGCGCATTCAACAAGTGCATTCTAATCAAGGAATCAAATCCGGAGTGGCATTATGGCTTTTTGGTTTAATGTGAGAAGAAAAAAATGGTACCTGAACAAATGTTAGCAAAGGAGATAACTCTTTTATGCCCAGTGCTGCCATCTATAATCATTATTTCTCTTTATCACATCAGGGAAATAGGTCCTATTTCCATCTAGTCAGGTTGCAAATGTAATTCTGCTGGATTTGGATGTTAAATGCGATATTTTTTTCATTTTTAGGGTCTTTATGCTATGCTTAATCAGAAAATGTTTTGCTTCAATTGTTTTATCCTCTGCAAAGGTATAATTTTCAAGATGGCGTCCGAGATGGCAGCCAAATCCTTAAAATAGCCTATTACTTGTTCATTATTCATTGTAGACAGGTCTTCCCAATGTTTTTTGTAGTATCAAGTGTGTTTAATAACATATCAAAAGTTTACTGCAGTCTGACCACTGGAAAGGTATAATTTCCAAGATGGCATCAAATTAGTCGGTTGCATTTATGAAAAAAAAACAATTTGCTCCTAAAAAAATTGCAACAGAAAGTTCTCAACGTTTTTTTCGTATCAAGGGTATTCAATAACATCATAAAGATCTACCACAGTCTGGCCACTGGAAAGTTATAATTTCCAAGATGGCATCAAAGATGGCTGTCAAATTATTTGGCTGCATTTATTAAAAAAAATACTGTATGCTGGATTTGGATGTTAAAAGAAATATTTCTTTTCCTTTTTAGGGGTTTTAAGGTATGCTTAATCAGAAAAAATACTCTTCAAATTTTCCAACATTAGCTGCACTAAGAATGCTCAAAAATGATGAATTTTCCATGTCATTGTAGATGGGCTTTAAAACATTATTTATTTCAATGTTAAAGGGAATAAATAAACGTTCCTACATTGAATGAGCCCTGCTGGACATGAAAAATTAGTCTTCGACAATAGCTGCTAGCACTATGCCAGCACAAAAATGATAATTTCCCACATGGTTTGATATGGGCTCAAAAGCATGTAGATGCAACATGGGCAACTATGTTTATCTATATGCATCATATTTATTAACTAATAGCAACATACTAATTGAGAAGAAATGCATTTTGCATTGTGAACATTGAATTTAATTCAAAATGAAAGAGTTAAGTTCATAAGAAAATTATGACTATTTTTCTATTCAAAGATATATGCAAAAAGTTCATAAGTTTGAGCCTATTTTGTTATATATATATAGGAGGGCTTTCATGAAAGAGCTGACAAACATTAATTCAAATCAGTACTGCTGTCACTTTTGTAGTCTACTTCATTACCATCAAAGTAATTTTGATATTCCTGGTTGCTGTAGTTTTCACAAAAACATGCCGGTGCACATTTCAGATCATTTTTTCGGCATGAACAATATAGCAGAGTCAGATTTGCAAATACATTTAATCAATTCTAATCCCGAAAATAAGAAACATTCAGGTTTCTGAAATTTCAATTTCCGAACAAATCTTCAAAAAGTTTATTTTTAATGATCAAAATCAATTTTTTAGCACTCTCCTCACTAGTCGGGCAATCACACGCCAGAAGACAGGCGATCATCTGACAGCCATGTGACCAAAATGACTGAAAACTGTTGAGGCTTTAAATAAAAGCCTGTGGTCCGACTTGAGTCTTCACTACTTGGTATTATTATTAGGGAAATGCACTTATTGTTAATTAAAAAAGCAATGCACAAGTATCTATTTGTTTTATTTAGTATTGTAAGCATTAGTTGAGCCACTTAGCCAAAAATGAAAGTGCAAGCGCAAAGAAGCTGCCTTAGACAACCCTTTGTTACTGTGAAGGGGAGTGCGGAATAAACTTTCCCGCTATAAACCCTAGCCTTGGGTAGTTATTGTTATCACTTATTTTGAGTCTTGAATTGTGAGATAAAAAGAAGCATCTGGGCAATTCCAAAGTTCCAAATTCGAATTCTGCATCATAAAAAATGTATGATTTGACACCAAGATCATCCATATCAGACTAGTCTACGCAACGTTATTGCAATCACATTTTTCATACCAGCCATGGCTACCATCTTGAATTTTCAATGACTTGCATATATTATCTAAATGGCAATTCCCGAAATCTATTCATGGTAAAAACTTGAACTAATTATGTCTTCAATATCATATTATATCCATCAATTATTTGGCTAAGCAGCCCCACTACATAGGAATTTGACTCTTTTGTCAATCTACTCTAATAATAGACACTCTTATAATGAATATAAAGTTTAATTGTAATATTACTTTTCCTAACATAACAGCCCCAAAGTAGCATTTTTTATTGTATTTTTACTTTGGGTTAATGGTAGACAAGTAATTCATTTCTGCCAGTGAAAACATGGCTAACTTGAAATCTTTTAGAGAGGTGATCTTTCTCTTGTTGA
>VCCN01007085.1:9753386-9772587 GCA_006491835.1 Architeuthis dux | reverse complement strand
TGGTAGGAGACCAGCCTACCAATCAGTTGGTTTCAAACCACTGTGTGGGAATGCTAATTTTTACTCCCCTAAATTTGGTGAGGATTATTCTTGTTCTTTTTGTTCTTGTTCTCCTTGTTCTTGTTCTTCTTGTTCTTCTTGTTCTTCTTGTTCTTGTTACGGTAGAAAAACAAAATCAACTCCAGACTTGGACTGAAGTTTGACAATAAATATAAATAACTACAAAATTTAGTTTGTAATTATCAATTTTCCCTCCAGCACCTAAAATATTTAGTTTGTTAGTGCAGAAAAAGACTCAAGCAAAGCATAGGAGTGATAGAGTAGTGGTAAAGTCAGTGGGCAGCGATAAGCAAAAACCAAACTCTGCCTACATATATCAGTTTCAAATGCTGTTGGTGCACAAATAAAACTCTGATTATTATTTCAGGTTTTTCTTTACTACCATAATTTGCAATGTCACTGTATATGTAATCATTCGAGTGAATGAATGTTTTGACACATTTCTTGAATAAATCCCTCCTGTGATATTACAGTTTACATAAGCAGCTAGTTAATCATGTTATGTTGCTAAAATAAGATGTTTTTTCAACTTGTTCTTTTGTTCTACTATGCTCATATTTGAAGTCAAACTTGAAAATTTTATTTTAATAATCTATAATTTTTTACAAATGTTTTCACCAAAAACTTTCATTTAGTGATAAAATTGGATTACAAGCCTTTTGAACTTGAAATAATAAAATCACTATATTATTCTCATTTTTTAAGCCAACAAATGTTTTGAATTTGTCAATAGCAATAACCTATTTTGAAATGATGATTAGCTATATGTGCAACACTCATTTCTTTTTTAATTTGGAAAATATAATTCAATGAGTATTTAGAAGAAATAATTGAAGTGAGCTTTCCAAAGCATCCCATTGGACTTACTATAAGAATGGTTATTTTCAGATGTTAATTTTCATCTGTCTCCTCTGTGAAAAACCATAAATTTTACTAAACAACCTTTGACTAGATGCCACATTGATGGAGCAACAAGCGAGGATGAGGCTCACTAGCAAAGGCTTGTGAGTTTGAATGCTTACCGTTTCTTTATGACAAGTATTTTTGTGATTCATTATGGTTGTACCAGCATGTCATGAGCAGATTTTTGTTGGTCTATATTTTAGCTTAAATTGTTTAGTTTATTAAATTTTCTTTCTCAGTTTGTTTCATAATTCCAGATTCAGCCCAGTAATCAGTGGCCATTTTGGGTGACTTAATTTACCTCACTCATTACACAGCTCTGCAAAATTGAGGTCATTAAAAAGTGTTTTGATTATTTCAGATGATTTTATCTATTTTTGGTTGCTGAATTAAAAAATGAAACCATTTTTCTCTATCACGTACCATTTTTTAAGAAACACACTTTTTTTTAATTGTAAATAATTTTGCACTTTACATATGGATACATTGAAAAAGATTTTTATTATTTTAGGTGATTTTTATTTGTTTTGGGGGGCTAAACTTACTTTCCAACAATGAAACTGAACAGCTGGTTCACTCTATTATTACCAATAGATTAGATTACTGTAATTCACTTTTCTTTGGCTTGAATAAATCACAAATTAACAAACTACAAGAAGTTAAAAATGTGGCTGCTCGGTTTGTTTTGAAATATAGGAAATGTGAGTCAATTAGGACCGACATTATCAGCCTACATTGGCTTAGGATAGAAGAAAGAGTCATATTCAAAATTTTAATTACAATATTCAAATGTCTTCATGATATGTGCTCTCATGAACTCTGTGCTCTTATTAACATCCGATATTTACATGGTTTGATTTTAGAACTTTATGAATATGGGCGCAGGAGTTTCAGCTATATATAGCACCCAAAGTTTGGAATCAATTACCCTATGATATCTGGAACATACATACATTAACAGATGTATTATCAAATCAAAAATAAATCTTTCTTGTTTTGAGACTTTCATAATGATATGAACTCAGTAAATAAATACACTTTGTAACTGTAGTTCCTGCCCTGTGTTTTGTAACTTTTGTGCACTTTCTTCTTACTCTTCTTTAATAGGCCATATATTTTTACTGCAATTGATTGCACATGTCTGCAAGCGCTTTTGTCCAGTGGAGACTTAAGTATTGAGGTTCCCGAGAAAGGGTGCTTTCTATAAATGCATTTAAAAAAAAATGTTTTTATTTTTTTATTATTATTATTATGATGATGCTGCTGCTGATGCTGATACTGCTGCTGCTTAAATTCAACAAACTGTTGTATAGACCTCCATTCTCAAATACTTAGTTTTATCTTTGACAACACTGAGCCATATCCAATTCACATGATATATTTTCTGTCTGTTTTCGTTATCTTCCTGGACATTTTTTTGCCATGCTTGAATTCAGTAATTCTGCAACTTCTAGATGCATATTAAAAATAAAATGTTGTTTACTTATGTCTTAAATTCAAAAATGGTTAATTATTCCTAATATTACACCTTTACTTTCCCTAACATAAGTAAGACAAATGGTGGAGAGTGTGAGTGGCAAAAGTTCACTGCCAAGTTGTTAATAATTTCCCTATTTAAAATATGGTTTTAACTAGCAACATTGATTTTCTTACTTGGAAGAAAAAGGATTAGCAAAACAAAGTTCATATTACATATGATGAGAATAAATATAAATATCAATAACTCATATATTGCAAAATGAAATTAGAAATAAAATTCATTCAAATTAATGAAAAATTTCCCATTCAATTTTCAACTGATAAAATTGCATCTTGACATGTAATAATGGTGTCCAATGAAATTAAATATCTATTTCAATAACCACTTGGACGTTCATATCTGGTGAATCACACACACACACACACACACACAATATTAGTTGTTGACAACATGGAAATAAAAAATTGAAGATGTTTTAGGATTTTGTCAACTACCTGTCGGATAATCCATATCTATATACTGATCATATACATATATATATATAATAGCAATATTAACTACAACATGCATTAATATCTTTAATGTTAGAATTGTATTAAGTGTCTTTATGTTGCACATACATAATGATATACAAACTATTTTATGCAGTATTTTGTTACTTATTTTGTTGTTACACCCCCCGGGCAGGCCCCCGGCACACTCAGAGGTGGACCCATGCAGCCCTGTCTTTTAGCAGTGATCTTTTGGGTAGGCCTATGTCCAACAACAGACATTAAATGCTGTATTATGATGCTGCAGGGGATGTAACTGTGAAAAATTTGTGGATCCGTCCCAAAATGTAAACACTTCTTACTTAGTCCATTGTCTACCCTTCTACAACATTTCATTGAAATTCATTCAGAGATTTAAGAGATATCATGTGAACTGAAAGTAAGGATTTTGTTTAGCATTATAGTTACATTGCAAATAGAACCCCCTCGCTATATGTAAGCGTTGATATCTCTAAAACTGCAGGAAGAGAAGCTGTGCCAAAATCAGAATAAGAAGAAGACGAATAGAAATAGATACAAGGACAATATTTTGTTTGCTCTAAAGAGCAATCAAACTAATTAAATTGAATTGCACTCATGAGATGATTATAAACTCATGTAATTTTTTAAAACTTTCGCATGAAAGCAAATTGAAGCATATTTAGTTCCCTAACAACTTATGAAGGGAGACAACCTGTGTGAGTATGTGTTAGACCTATGCAATAAAGAAAGCAATGCAGGTTGTATGATTTCTTTGCTTGGAATCCATCTTCTTTACAAGAAAAAATAATTTATAAACATCTTTTGCCACTTTCAAATATGTGTTATAATTAATAGTATTCTGAATATTGTCATGAAAATAACTACTAAAAAAGAATTTGAATAAAGGTTTGTTTGTATTTTAAAGTTTGCAATTTTTGACTTTTTTAGTATGGATTTCTAATTTTCTTTAGTCAAACATTATTGATTGAAATAACTTGGGGGAACAAACCAAATGGGGAAAATCAGGAAAGAAATATATAAGTTCAGGCAAAAACAATTCAGAAAATAGAAATATGTAGTTGATGAAGTCGTAATTGTATTAAGATCAGTAGTAGTCATAAAAGACCGATAGCTGATGACTTTGTTTAGCAGTTACTGAGAGCAAGGAACTTGCTTATATATTGTGACATTATTTCATGATTACAATGACATGAAAAATGTGAAATATCAACTTTCTTAAAAGATTTTTGGTCTGAAATTCTCAGAGAAGGTAGTATTATTCAAATTTTTAAAAAATTATTTTCATTAGCATTCTAATAGTTATTTGTGGGGTCTGACAATCAAAGAAAAAGGATGTTATTTTTAAATCTCTAAGAAAACTATAGTTTTTAACAGATATAATAAAAATATAATTATTTGCTTATCTATCTATTATTATTTATTTAGAGTCGATTGCATCTAACAACCAAAGAAGACAGAGGTAATTTTTGAAGCTCTAGGAAATCAATGTTTTTTTAACAGATTTAATTAAAAAGCTTGTGTGCAGTGAAGAAAGCAAGGATTGTACTGGGTATGTTCTACATTGTTGCGGAGGCCAATACTAAGATCAGTCTACACCTGCCAACACGTCATGAACCAGCATGGCAGGAAAAGGCCCATCACTTCCCATGCTTACTTACAACAGACTTTTGGGAAGGCCCATGACCAACAACGGACTTTAAATGCTAGATGATGATGATGATGATGATGATGATGATCCTAATATTTGTTGTTTTCATCACAACTAGCTGATGTACAATTCAAGTTTCCTTCAGGACAAAACCCAAAGATGTTGGAAACCTGCTGATAACTTGCTTCAGTCCCTAGAGCAATGAGTTCAGACCTTTAGCCGGGTAGTTTCCTGCTGTGTGAGTCCTTAGAGACAATGAAAGAATTATCCACCTCATGGAGAGATCAGTGCAACCTTGTAAGAAGGATCATGAGACTAAAGTTGGCAAGAGAAGCGATGATCGATGCTGAATGTGACAGAACAAGTGATGAGAACCACATAACCCCAGAGGGGAAATAAAGAGTTCCATTCAAAAACCCCTGAAGGTTATGACACACTAGAAGAAAGGTGGAAAGTACACTGGTAGAAACGTGATGAAAATAAAGATGAAAATATCAAATTGAAAAATCAATGAATTTCTTGAAAGGAATTTCCCAAACTTAGATTAGTAATGTCTTGGAGGGTTTATTCTTCAGCTTTTGGTCAGAGAACAAATGTAGAATAAATAAGGTATTGATGCCACATTTCTAGACACTTCCGAGACGTTTTTACTAAGTTAGAAACTGTCAACCAAAACTGTCAACCAAAACTGTCGACATAGGTTTCTTCAGTTTTTAAGCTTCTCTGGCTGGCTGACTATGTACAGTGGCAAGCAAAAGTATTCGTCCCCCTTGGAATATTTCCTATTTTGTTGCGTTACAACCTGTAATCTAAATAGATTTTTTAAAAAAATTATATCATGGACATACACAAAATATTCCAAATTGGTGAGGTGAAATTTTTGTGTAGGTCCATGGCATAATTTAAAAAAAAAATCCATTTAGATTACAGTATTACAAAAAGATTCCAAGGGGGTCGAATACTTTTGCTTGCCACTGTATCTATATATATATCATGCATACAGGCCGTACCAATGGAGAAAATCTAAACATTTACTCCTTATTATGTCTAGAAAATACTTTTATTTCGTTTTTTGAACCCCCTCCCCTTTTTAGTGGTGGTTCAATTCACAATGTAAGTTCATGCTAAATTGGTTCCTTTGTTTGTGTCCGGCAGTATTCACGCTTGATTTTTTAAAAAATTCAGACTTTTATAGTGATCACTGCCCAATAAAAGTTGAGAGAAGTAATTTATTCATTGATCACCCCTTTTTCCAATTCTTTAAGTGATTGCCCCCAACATGGCATGCTGCCAAAAGCCGTTGGTCATGTGACGGTTTCTGTTGAGTGACTAACCAAAAGCAGAATCCTTTCAGTTTCTCAGACAGATAAAACAATGATTTTGATTGGAGAAAATCTAACAAATGACCAAGTGAGAACTTTTGAGTAATATTGCTGATAGTTGATGCCATTACATTTATAGAAGACATTCCGTAAGTGATGGAAGATTGTCTCAGATTTAAATTTATCAAAGACAGGATAGAATCTGTACGGAAACTACATATTGACTTTTATTCTGTGTTAGCAGAGAAAAAGAAAAGACTTTTACTTTGTACCAATAATTCCAAGCCAAACTTTGTGCCCATAATTCCTTACATAACTGAACTCTAAGATTTTAATCTTCAGCAACTTTACTGACTTACGACTATGGTCTACCACTCTTGTGCAGGGAAAAGGGATGTGAGGAGAATTAAGCTCTAAGTTCGCATTGTCTTTTATTTCCAGAAAACATTTTCCAAAGATGTGTACTGAAAGGAATTTGTCTTTAGAAACAGATTCATGATGAATTGTTTGAAGAACAGATTAAGTGGCACTTTCTGCTAACCTAAATTTAAAGTCAGCTGCAGTGGGGAAACCACCCAAGTGAATATTTACTTTGTTCTTGTACAAGCTGTGCTCAAAAGCTTTTGACTTTTTCATGCCAAAATCTTGAGGCGTGGTTTTTCTGTCCTTCTTAAAGATATTTATCAAATAAGAATAGAAACACCTTTAGAAGTGTCTTTTAATTCAAACAACTGAAGTATGTTTAGCATCAATTGATGTATTTGAAAAACACTAACAGGTAACAGATGAAAACAATTCTTTCCCTCAAATCAATTAACTAATTCTATAGATTCTTTTTGTAATCTTAGAAAAAACAAACTATTGTGAATGTGTAAGAATATACATCATTTGATTTACGTGACAGATTCATAAATTGTGAGCAGAAAATACTCAGGTTGATGATAAAAATATTATCATCATCATCATATATAACACAAAACATGTATCCATATATATATATGTTTCTTTGTGTTTGTAACACTTTTCAATGAACCCACAGATACTACATACTAATCCTAAGCAGAAGTGCCAAGGAGTGACACTTTGATCCTAGTCAGAGTGCACAGATACTCTGATCCTAGGCAGAAGTGCTGAACCAAATATAAATAATCCCATCATTTTTTATGGGCACTATGGTAGTTATCATATAATATCATTATCCTTTCAGCTAAAAATCTTAGAGTTGATTTGATGAAATGAGACTATTTATCCTGCAGAGATTTTCACTAAGACAAGTTTGGCTCAAGATTATACTAAAGAGAGCTCAGAAAGTATTGCACTCACAATTAATGGTTTGAGTAACCAGTATACCTTCCTCTACCAAAGAAGTGTATTTTTTCTCTTTATTACTAAAGTTAGTGTTATGTTGATACAGTCCATTTAATATGCACATGTTATATACAGTTTGATTAGTATTTCTGTGTTTTATAAGGATATGCTATTTTATATGATATTTTATAAGGAGCATTATTATTATTTTTCAAGATTTTCATTTACACTTGAAAATTTTGATATTATAATTGAATGCAACTGCCTCATATTAAAGAATGATTCAAGTGAGAGTGAAACGAAGAGATTTATTTGAGCAAGAGAAAGGTAATTGACAACATTGTATGTGGTTTGTTTGGGCTAATTTTCTCGTCTTTATCTCTATTTTTTTTACAATGTTTTAGCTGTGTACCCTCTGGCCTTCCTTGGGTGTCTGTTGTGTTCTGGAATGTGTACAAATCATGTCCGTTTTCTGTGTCTGGGTCACAGCATATATGCTTTGCTCAGTGTTGTAAGTAGAAAATGATCCATGCGTGGTTAGAAGCTTGGTTCAGATAACATCCAGTGAATGTTGTTTTTTTGTTAATCGATGTCCTGAATCCATGTTCTGTGTGGGTAATTGATAATATGCCTTCAATTTTGGTGTTCACTGGTATAATGCCAGGAAGTAGAATTTTTCTGCATAGTGTTAAGGTATCGATTCAAACAAATCATCTCCTGCTCTTTTCACATTTTCCGTATTTGACTTTTAATATTAATAATATAAAATAAAAATTAGAAACTGTTAAGCAAAACTGTCACCAAACTGTCAACATAGATTTCTTCAGTTTTTAAGCTGGTCTTGCTGGCTATGTATGTATGTATCATGCGTACAGGCTGTACCAATGGAGCTAGTGTGTGGAAAATTTAAATATTTACTTCTTATGTTTAAAAAAACACATTCGTTTTGCTCTTTTTAAATCCCCCCCTAAATAGGTTTTCAGTATAGGGTTCAATTTGCAATGTAAGTTTATGCTAAATTGGTCCCTTAGTTTGTGTCCGGCAGCATTCACGCTTGTTTTTTGAAAATTCGGACATTCTTAGTGATTTTGAGCCCAATAAAATACAAGAGAAGAAAAGATTCCAGCAAACGGTGAAAATTCCAACAAAGGGCGAGAGAAGTAACTTACTGATTGATCATCCCTTTTTACAATTTTTTTATATGATCACCCCCAACGTGGCATGTTGCCAAGTGATGCTGGACATGTGACAGTTTCTATTGAATGACTAACCAGACCTGTTTATAATTTTTCAGAAGTTTTATCCTGGACAGCGTTTAGTTACCATACCAGTAAAAAGATATCCTTGAACTGTCTAAAAGCATTTGATATAAATGAAAATGTATGTCCAATTTTTTTTCATATGGGATAGGGAGCAGAGTAGATTTTCCATCTTAATATTTTGACATCCATCAGCTAAAAGTATTATTTGAGGACATCTACTGAATTATGTAAGCATATAAAACTTAAGATATTACATTCTGACCATTCAATCTAAACCAAATGAAAAGAAATAAATGAAACAAAAAAAGTAAGTGTCTTGTATTTCATCATCTAAATGAATCCACTATTTTGCTGTCATTTGCTTTCATAACCTGTCGAATTATACATTTGGCTCATGCCATCTTCAGAGAAAAACCTATCTATCACCTTTTCCTACTTTCTGCTTCACCTATGTCAGAATTCATTTTTATTTTTATCTGTATCCTGTGGTGGAATTACAAGGTTATAAATTGATACTTGCCAAAATAAAAAAAAAAGATTTGAAAGCAAAATACATTTTCCCTGCCAGAAAGAATAAATATTAATGTACAATAAGTGTTTTTAGTTTCCGTTTCCACAATTCTTTTTTAAAATAAGAAAATAAAAAAGATAATTGATTGAGAGAAAACTTGTTGCCATACGAAAAATATGAATGTTAATCCATTATATATAGATAGTGGCTTTATGGTTAAATAAAATATCTGAAGGAGCTTGGTGTTGCTACCTCATAAGGTTTGTACCTGTTGGACACTTTTTATCATGTATAGGGCAGCCCTAAAAACCTTTTTGTATGTTAAACTAGACCTAATTACAAGATATTTTCAGTTGCAAGCTTTCTGAAATCTTTTTGTTTATGGGGTCAAAACCCACTCTGATGAAGTGATCATATATGGTGCCTCGCACAAAAAGTGACCAAAAATGGAAAGATATAAAAAAAATTAAAGTAGAAAGTTAAATAAAACATAGAATTAAAGAATAACATTCAATATAATCAATAGATACAACAAAAAAATGGTATTAACAAAAAAATAACATCTCCAGGTTGATTTTTAAATTTTATTGTGTAGGCCAAAAACAGGCTAATTTAATGGGGTGTGGTATGCCTCGAAACAGTTTCTGTCTTTGTTCAAGCACAAGTGTATTTTGCAAAGTTTGCAGACCACATTAGTGCGGATTATATTGTCTTTGTGGCTATAATATTTGCATGTGGCTGACGGGTCCTCAGGTGATCATATATAGTCACTTAATTGATTAAAGTAAAGAAGGTATCAAGTAGTAAAAAACAGGTCTGCTTAGTCACTCAATAGAAACCGTCATGTTACCAACATCTTTTGGCAGCATGCCATGTTGGGGGTGATCAATTAAAAAAAGGGGTGACAAATGAATAAGTTACTTCTCACAGCTTTTTTCAAATTTTCAAAAATCAAGTGGGCACAAACTAGGGATCAATTTAGTATAAACTTACATTTTAAATTGAACCCCCACTAAAAACCTAATAATTGGTATAATCCAAGAATTGAAGATAAAATTTAAACAAATGTTCACTTGAAAAATAAAATAAAAATAAAAGGGATTTACTATGTGGGAATAGAGATTTTTATTTTATTTATTTCACTTCATCTAATCTCATCTCAGCTCAAAATAATAATCAAGTTAGTCACTCAATAGAAACCATCACATGACTAACGCCTTTTGGCACCATTATAAAATTTGAAAAAGGGGTGATCAATGAATAAGTTATTTCTCTTGCCTCTTGTTGTGCACTAAAAATATCTGAATTTTCAAAAAACAAGTGTGAATGCTACCGGACACAAACTAAGGTATCAATTTAGCTTAAACTTAAATTTTCAGCCTTCTAGCTCCATTGGTGTGGCCTGTATGCATGATACATACATTCATAGCCAGCCAGCTAGACTGATTTGAAAACTGAAGAAACCTATTTTGACAGTTTTGGTGACAGTTTTGGCTGACGGTTTCTAATATGCTTTTATACATAGGTACATCAATAAGTCTGCAGCCTATTGATGAAAAAATAATTTATTTTACACAACAAATATTTATTTTTCAACATATCTCCTTCCTTGTCAATGCAAAATCCACTGGTAAATGTTAATCACATTGATCGAATAGTATCCAGTGAAAATTTCAGATAACTATGTGTTGTTGTATAGGCCGGGAAGAATTCGCTGGACTTCACTATTAAGGAAACTCGAAGACTTGCTTGTAAAAATATCTAGACATATTTTTATTATACAACATACATCTTTGTTGGCCGGAGAGTGAAGAGTGGGAGAGAGAAGATAAGGAGAACCGCCAGGCTGTCCCGAGCAGGGACAGCGGTGTCGTGCCTTTTGGCTCCGCTGATGTCTGTCTGTCTGCTTTGAGTATCGAGATTTCTTTCCGCTTCCCAGGGATACGCCGTTCGGGTCTGCTTTTAATAGTTTCTCTAAGGACTATGTGGTGTCTCACGGTCCCCATTTCCTGTTTACAACCTGATGCAATATACCCATCTCCTAAGGTGATCGAGGTCACTTACATTTCCGCCACAGGTGGCCGGATACGCAAATCATAACAGTGTTAGGCTACGTACTATTTGATCCACCCTTGTGTATATATATTCTTATTTTGTGCATATATTAATTTTGTCTTACAACTGTTTCTCATTACATCCTGGGAAGGTAATTTAGTTATGGGAGAGTGGTTTGTCCAAGTGCACACTCTCCCACTTATTTCCTTTTTTCTTTCAACCATCATAACATGCGAGTGACAAAATATTTCTTCAAGATATCTGGCAGTAGGAAAGAGTGCAAGAAGAAGTGGATTCATGCCTTTCCCAAGTGAAGTGAGCATAAGCAGCTTTGGCTGAAATTAGAACTCAGTTCACCTATTCTGTTTTTTATGCTGGGAACTGTTATACCATCCATTATTTTTTTAGACGATTTGGCAGATAATAGGAATTCAAATTACCTTTATTTATTTATGTCCTCTTGTCCTTATCTGAAAGACTTATAGGGCTTGGTACCATCCAGTGATATATCTCCAATGGTTTTGCCTGTGACGATGTGAACTCTTGGGTACAGTGGGTTGAAGTGATTTCTTTCCTTCTTAATCTTAAATTTTGTAAAAAGATTCCTTGCATTTCATTTAAGAAGCACTCATTTCCCAGTAAATTGTATTTCTTGGTAGTATCAATGCATTCACTTGTATTTGATTTAGTGTGTAGTTTATTTCAGCATATTGCAGAAGCAACAGCAGTTTGTCATTGTCTCTTGTTACCAATAGCCAACTCCAGTTTCGAATTGAGAGATCACTTTTTTAAAGATTTTGCTTCATGATGTTAGAAACTGTCAACCAAAACTGTCAACCAAAACTGTCAACATAGGTTTCTTCCGTTTTTAAGTTGGTATGGCTGGCTATGTATATATTAGATGTACAGGCCGTACCAATGGAGCTAGATCTAAAGAATACGGTCCTTTTTTTTTTTTAAATCCCCCTCGTCTTACAATTTACAATGTGAGTTTATGCTAAATTAGTGCCTTAGTTTGTGTCTGGCAGCATTCATGCTTGTTTTTTTAAAATTTGAACTTTTTTAGTGATCACTAACAAAATGTGAGAGAGGTAACTTATTCATTGATCACCGCCTTTTCAATTTTTTTAATTGGTACCCCCCAACATGGTATGCTGCCAAAAGCCATTGGTCATGTGATGGTTTCTATTGTGTGACTAACCAGACCTGTTTTTATTTTTGTTTGTTAATATTACTTGCAGTATTGTGTGGCTCTGCTTAACTTATAAACAAGTAAAACTAATTCTACTTTCCAAGAGTTGTTTGGACTATTGAACTCATTCTTTGTGTTGCTTTTGTTGTTACCACAGTGTTTCAGCCAATCCATTCTACAGCCTTCTTCAGCTATAGAATATATAAGGTAAGAGAGGAGTCTCCTTTTCCAGAAAACGATTGCAAATGGAAAAGAAAAGAAAAGAAATGGTGGCAAATATAACAATCAGTTCAGCTCATTTCCAGTAATGTGTGACACACAGACAATTCCATTCTCAGAAACCTGTGTTAGTTTATATGATGGAAGGTGAGAAAATTGAAAGAAATGGCATACATTAACCTGATGAACTGGTGTTTAAGTCAAGTCAGTATGGATTTCAGGAATGTCAGGAATCTTTGCTGAGCTGTGGCCTAAATTAATAAGTTGTATAAAAACCACTAAAATTAGGATGAAGGTAAAAACTAGTTAAATTTAATTTTTAAAAAATAGTCAAAAGTTGTTAATAGATTTCTACAAAAGTATGTTATCTTCTTCACTGCTTTCATTTCTCAGATAAAAAGAAAAAACTAAGCCACTCATTTTATAATCCAAACTTCAGGATTAACAGTTGCATAGTGTAACATAGGTGCCACCTCTCTGACTTTCAATTGTCTCCACATTTACTGTTATTTCTAAATGGCAGTTTTAAGTACTAACAGCAGAGCAACCACAAAGATTGTGATTAAAATGCTAGAAAAATTATCTTACATTCAGAAACATTACTGACTGAATAAAAACAACTTTATAATTGCTTGTTAAATGCATAATAATGATTTTAAAACAATGAAAATCAAGCACTGCTTTCCCGGGTTGTATATCTCAGCAATCAATTGGAAGAAAAGCAAAAAAACGTTTTAGTCACTTTCAGTACTTGAAACAGAAAGATAGAAAATGATAAGAAAAAATGATCTATTCTCATCAGATAACTAATTGAAAAGTTTAATTTTTTTCAAGTTGACTTTTTCAAAGCAAGTAATGATTTAAATGATAATTCAGAAAGGAAGGAAAAATAGTATTCGACACATCTTAAGATGTGATAATTTGATTATTGTACATCATTGCAAATTGATGATAAAGAGAAAAAAATAAAAGAAATACCAACCTTTTTTTTTCTTATGTTGCACTAAAAAAAATGTGTTAAGCTCTTGATTGATTGGATCAGGGTAAAGTGGATTCAATGATTTTGTCTGCAACAAGTATAACGATATAGATACTGAGAAGCTTATACCTATAACATATCTTTTTCTCGTGAAAAATACTGGGTCTGTACAGAAAGTAACCAGCCATTTTGAATATCTCAAGAACCAGTTGTGCGACCTTGATGTAACTTGGCAACCAATTAAATGGGGACCTTAATGCACATGCATGAACAGACGCTCTACTATGGGATTACTCAGTCTGCAGTGAGAGCCATTGAGTGAGCTTGTGTACTGTATGACCATCTCATTCACAATGACCAAGCCTGTTATTCTTCATGTCTTGTGCAGGGTTTTTTGGCAAAACATTTCTCACCCAGGTCTATCAACTGCAGTCCAGATTAGGCTTCTTGAGACTTCTAGCTTTTCCTAAATAGATTTTAGACCATTGGATGAGGAGAATGCACCAAGGTAGCTGATGCCGAGCCTGAAAGAGGATTTAACAGACTTTTAAAAAATGGAACAACTGGGATAAGTGTGTGAGGTTGTATGTGGAGTAGTTTGAAGGGACTAAGGCCCCATTGCCCTAGGTAAGGTATTTCTTTGTTAATATTAAATGGCAGGATACTTTTCGGACAGACATCATATAATGTAAAAAGCTTTTCAATATAGCCATTATTCAATCTTATCAGTTAGCAATCATTATTGTTATTATGATGATGCCTCTTCTCTATCTTCTACTTTTCAATTCATAACTGTTATTGATACTTACTCAGCTTAGCCTACAGTACTAGAACAGATAGGGGTAGGACAATTGCACAGCACCAATCTTCCAGGTCTTGAGGGTATGCCTGCCTTGAAAATAAGCATTTGAAATCTTTGTTTTGACCTGGGCTCACTGGCATTGATTGAAAATTTTAACATTGTTATCATCATTATAATAATATCATTTTATTGTCATCATTTTCATGTAGTTAGTATTATTAATATAGTCGTCATCCCCATTGGAAGGAGCAATAATAACTTGTAGACCTGTGAAAATAGAAATTGAAAGCAAAGTTCATTTATATATTTTAATGCTACAGGAAAAAGTAATCTATTTACAAATTTATTTATGTTTGCTGAAAGAATTATTCATTTTCAAGAAATTCATGCAGCACAATATTTTTGGTGAAGAATTAATCACTGCTACTCACAGCACTGATTTAAATACTGTTGCTAGGTTTAGGTTATTCATTTGTTCAGACATGTATATGTATCTATGTATCCAGACATCACCCAGTCCTAACCGTTCATAGTAGAAACTTAAAATATTGCACAAACACTCCCCTCGATGGGGAAAATCTTTTTTTGTTTTTTTAAAAAATTCCCTCCATTTTTAGTGGGTGGTTCAATTTACAATGTAAGTTTATGCCAAATTGATACTTTAGTTTGTGTCCAGCAGCATTCTCACTTGTTTTTTGAAAATTTTGACTATTTAGTGATCACTGCCCAAGACCACTGTTTAATTTACAAGGTAAAAAGAAGATTATATAGGTGGCGTTAATTCATAATTACCCTTAGAAGTCTAGTATTTCTTTATTTTAGCTATGTTGTTCTTTGCTGATTGATTCTACTACTTCAAATTTTTCAAAATTTTGCAATGTCATTGCTTTGGGAAAAGCAATTTAAGGTTGTCTATAGATAAATACTCTTCTTGCCAAATATTTTAAAACATTTCTAAATGTTTAGCCTCACGCATTATTATAAAATGATATAGATAGATTTTTTCCCTTTGAATAAAATCATTAATGAATCTGTGGGTAGTATAATAAATTATAAGAGTGCAGTTTTGAGAGGTATAGTGGTAGTGTTATGCATGCTATAAATAGGTAGTTATAAAGAAGCCAATTACATGCAGATAATTTCAGCATCATTATAAACATTACTGGCATTACCAGGAAAGTAGTGTGTCAACATAAAATTGTAATTGGGGACCTTTTAGAGTAATTTAACAAAGTATTTTGACTAGTGTCTTCAGCTTTGCTGTTCTTTTTAATACAGAGTTTTGGCCAATGCCTCTTAACATCTTGTTCAAGCATAGTAACTCACATCTAATAATACACATAGCCACTATGAATTCAAATATCTTCTAAAAATAAGAAAATAATCTTGTTGAAAACAATGTGTTGGAGAAAAAAATGAAAATGAGAAGAGTAAACTAATTAACTTCCTGAAGTCAGAAGGCTTTTTCTATCCTAAAAATATCAATTCCCAGAAGAGTTCAATTATGAATAAATGAATTTAGCATCAGTAATGGACTTTTCATCTTTGTGCTGACTTACGTAATGGTTACAGCACAGAAAACAGAATCGTTTTGGTTTTGGCTGAGGCTGTTTACATCTACTTCACACTAATGCCCTTGGGAAAGGCATTAATCTACTTCACCTCTCAGCTATGGGGAAATAGCATGGCAGTTGGGGCCCTCCAGCGCTATAAGGCAGTCCATCTAAGAGAAGGTTACTCTGATAGGAAAAAAAATTACAGTTTGGCAGTCTCCATAGCTGGCCCCAAGCCTGGTAAAGGAGAAGGCTTGGGCAAGGGGCTAGCAACTCCACCCTGTAAAACATGCTGCAGTTTAGCAGTCTCCATAGCTGGTCCCAAGCCTGGTAAAGGAGAAGGGTTGGGCATGGGGCTAGCAACTCCACCCCATAAAACATGCTACTGAAAACCACAGCAGTGGTTGCGGCCCTATGCTCTACACACAGTTTACTGGAATAAATAACAACTATAATATCAAACTTTATTTTATGCAGTCAACATTTTTGTTAAGGGAGCAAACTGTTTAAATAAAACTTCCTTAATCTTAGGATCATATTAAGCCTGCTGCTTTTCCTCATTCATCTTAAGCAGGAATTTTATTCATTCCCACCCAATTCCTAACATCAGCAGCATGCATACATTTCCCTTATCCTTGCAATTTGTAATACACTTGCATGCTGTTTGCATTGTTCAAAATTTTCTCTTTTCTCCTCTTGCTGTTGTATTTGTTCTTTTATTTCCGTTTCTCTTTGAATGTCTATGTGTAACATATGCACATACTGACAAGGATATTTTGACAATAATATAGGCGAAAATTATAAATTCTGTCAGAACAAAACAAATCATGACCATTTTAAAAACTGAACATGCATGTTAGTTATTTCACTAAATTTTTATTACTATTTTCTCTTTTATTTCTTGTTTCAAGATTCATTTACATAAGTAAGGAAAAAAATGTAGCCTCCTTTCTTACTGCTAATGTCTCCTCTTGAGGTTTCAAATCTAGTTCTTTTCTGTATTGCTCATATTTCATGCTTATTTTAATGCTTATTTACTGACTTTTCTAAGTGTTTGTGGAAACAAAGCTTAATTTCATTTAAATTCCACATTCAGTTCTTGTTAAATGTTCATCAAATGAAATATAATTTGTCAACAGAAGGACTCTGTGATGATTGGGCTTCGAAGGAAGCCACAAAGTCAAATAATATATATAAAAGACAAGCTATTTTTTCTTTTGTAGAAAGGTTCTTCAGTTGGTCTGTTTCTTCCTAACTTTAGTTAGAATCATTAGTACTGATTAGTGGTTGAGATGATAGGGAGGAAAAATAGAATAGAGTGTGGTTAGCATTTAGAAGATTCAGGTGATCTTTAGATATGCTTAGTTTAGGAGACATCAAATAGAAGTGACCAGTTTTGTTTCACGAGTTGACTCTTACTGGTGATTCTGCCTAAAAGCACGACAAACTCGAGATGCTGAGGTTGACCCCAAGGTCAGCTGTCTGTCATGACACACCTTATGAGTAGGGTCACCATATCTGCACATTAAAAAAGAGGACCTTCACGAAGACATCCTGCTCCTGCTTGACACATACTTTGCCGCTATGTAACCTTGAAGCAGCCATGATAATTAATTTTACAAATTCCTTCCGGATGAAGATTTTGAGACCTAAATGGAGGACATGTCTGGGAAAATATGGACATATGGCCACAAAACTTATGAGTAATTTTGAACTTGGAAATACCACTTGATCCTGATAGTAATGGCATATTTATATTCATTTATAGCATATAAAATAAAACCTCAAGCCAGATTTAAAGGTCTATTCTCTTGTCATAAAGAAAGGATATTTTTGTATTGGTTTATGTATTTAAGCTATATTTCTTTGCAATATTCGCATAACTGTCTTAATATTATTAGTTTTATTGCTTCATGTACACTGAAAATTGTATTATATTTCCACCCAAGGTTTGTTATATCTATTAAATAAGGTTGAAAAGGAAATTACAAAATCAAGATAATTTTATTATTTCGAACAATCACCATTATTTCAATGCTCTGTTTTCATATACAAATTAGTTTTTTAATGCCTCTTTTGAAAAATTCCAGACTTTTTGAAACTATCAACATTTGCATAGTATTATCAATGGCTGCTGGAATTGGGGAAATTTTTCTGCCATGGAAAAAGATGAATTTACTTGAGCAGGTGGGAATCAATGAATAAAAGCTTAAGAAAAACTATAACAAAAAAAAAGAAGACATTCAATGAAAATGAAACACATGCAAACAATGATACTGCAAGGCTACTGGAAAAAATGAAGTAATTCTAAGGAGGCTTAATCTTCCATTCTATTTAACAGAATTCTCATGTGGAGAAATATACAGAAATATACAAGAATCATAATGACATTGACAAACATAATAATTGTATTAATAAAGATGAGGACGATGAAGGAGAATACAAAGAGTGGATATAGTGATGATATTGTTGTTGCTTGTAAAGATGGTAATTATGAAAATTTCTCCTTCTCCTCCTGTACTATAGTGAAGGGCTGCATAAATGAAAATAAATAGATAGATAGATAGATAAATGAAAAGAATATATCAGAAGTTCAAAATATACAGATTGACACTAACTAAAACAATCAACTTGACACTTTTGGTAAACAATCAAAAGGGTAACTCAAGAGAAAGGGAAATATGAGTCAAAACATCAACAGAAAATACCTAAAAATAGAAATCTGTTTAATAAACGAGCATGGGTGAATTCAAAATAGTCAAAATTCAAATTATATAGACTAAACAAGATGAATTAATTTAACCTTTAGGAACTATAAACAACCACACTATAAATAAGACTGACAGAGCAGAGACAAGTAAATAATGCATGTGGCTAAACGTTTAGAAAGGTTTCAAAATATTTGGCAAGAAGAATATTTATCCATAATATCGCTACAAGTTCATATCCCCAAAAGTTCTCAATGAATTTCAATGAAATTTCATGGAAGGGTGGGCAATAAGCTACCAAAGAAGTGAATAAATTGGGGCGTATCCATGTACAAATTACTTCCCTTGACAATGGCGTTGTCAGAGGTATGCACTGAGTGCTTTCTGGCTTGTCTAAATTTTTCTTAGTATGTCTGAGAGACAACTGGCATGCACCAACTGAGATATCATTTTCAATAACGCCAATCATTAACATCACATGTCTAAAGTAATATTACAATGTCCATAAAAAGCACTGACTTTAACTTAGCCTCCAAACTTGTTTTTTACATATATTTCAGTAAAACACAATGTGGAACCATATTGAATTTAATTGAATTTTCTTGTCACTCACAAGTATGAAGAATGTTATTATGTCTAAGTGAAAAAATGAAAGATACTAAAAAA
>VCCN01007085.1:9728315-9738609 GCA_006491835.1 Architeuthis dux | reverse complement strand
ATGAAGTTAGCTAAACTGAATCTTTATCTTTAACTGTATAGAGGAGACGTCTAGCAGGAAATCCGACCTACAGTTTTTTTTCTGCTGTCATTTATTATTAATTGTTATAACCACTTTTTACCGTCATCTATTTTTTAGTTGCTTTTTATTGCAACTTTCACACAGGCAGTGAGTAAACAGCGTTGATCAGAAATAAAGAAGAAGCCTTAGGTGAGATTCAAACTCACATCCCCAAAGGGAAGCTCAGTATACACCCGAACAAACATGGCTGCTGATCAGAATGAAGGATCTTATTTGGACTTCTGCCTTCTGGTTGAGTCTTAGTAGAGCAGATAGGCATATACCGAGCTTTCCGTGGTGGATGTGAGTTCGAATCTCACCTAAGACTTATTCTTTATTTCCGATCAATGCTGTTTATCACTGTCAAAAGGAAACCAGCCTGAGTAAAAGTTGCGATAAAAAGCAACTAAAAAATTAAGACAAAGGTAAAAAGTAGTCCTAAAAATTAATAATAATGATTTATAATACTTTATCTAATCTAAAAGATAAAATATACTGTCATTTGTTTTATGGAGTTTTGATATGAAAAATTTTCATTATGTTATTTTTCAGTTGTTTTTAACACAATATTCTTTAGACTTCCTTAAGTGTATTTTGCATCCAATGGTATTTAGAAGTTACTTGATACTTTTTTCTTTCCTTCTCTCTTTCTTATTTTCATCTCCTCAATTAGATCCAACAGAGTCCCAGGACTGTATTAAAACATTGAACATATAAATGATGTATTTTTTAATTTATTTTACCATAATATCCAAAAGTTCCATTTTCCTTCGATTTCATTGTGCAAAAATATCAATGATATTTAGATTAATATGACGGGTTGAGAATAATATGGCAGGTAAGGGAAGGAGGTGACCACAGTTCAAAAACTCTTCGGACATGCAGTGTGGGTTTCAAGTAAGGGATGGGTTCTGGGCAATCAGAAAACTCTCCTGGATATGCCGATGTCATTGGTTTCCTATATATGGATGTTTTAATTTCACTCACTGTGTAAGTCATGAGAACATCAGCAAGTTTGTTATTGTTCTTTTCCCTTAGTGAACTGTATTGATGGTCCTATGTAAGTCATATGATCTAATAGAGTTTATCTACCAGGTGGGGCCAAAGTGTGAAGGTGTCAACCATTTATTTGAGCCATAGTGTAAGTTTAATGGTCCTGTTCTCAGAGCCAAATCCTCAAAGTATATATACAGGATGTCACAAAAGTTGCGAAGGCATTTAAAACAATCATAATGTTTTCTATTTTAATAATCTTTGTTTTTTTCTCTTTTCAGATACTTAAAGTATACAACTGTACAACAAACTAAAATAATAGAATTTTGCTTTGAATACCATCAATCAATATGTTAACCTCAAAGACCCTGTTATTTGAACGTGCGGACACCACTATCTGAGTCGATGATTTGTCGTTTGGTTGCATGTTTTCAAGAGTTGGGCTCTGTTAGAGATCACCAGAATCATGTACGTGTGCAGAGGAGTGTAGAGGATAATCCTGCAACATCAATTCAGCAGCGTTCTGCTCAGCTTAACTTATCACGCAGGTCACTTCAAAGGATTTGGGGGTTATTTGAAGGATAAGGCCTATGTTAACAAGCCAGGAGCTGCCCAGGAGCTAAAGAATAATAGCCGATGAGAAATGAGTGGCCTAGGACTAGATATTGTTTGAAATATTATGCAGAATGTTATTGAAAAAGCAAGAGTGTGAAGTTGAAAATGGTGAGCATTTGAAAGAAACAATTTTTTATACAGGTCAATTAAATCTCCTTGTTTATATATTCAATTCGTTAAAAACAATTTTTAAACATTATTAAAACTAAAAAGATATGAATGTTTTTAACACCTTCACAACTTTTGCGCCACCCTGTAATATATATATATATAATATGTGTGTGTATATATGTGTGTGTGCATGTGTATAAACAACAAAGATGAAGATAGTATTGCTAACATTTCTTCTAAATGCCTTGATTCTATTTTTAAAATTTACTAATGATGAATTCGTTATTGATTCTATTTGAATAAAAAAAACATGTATGCTATTCAAGACAATAAATAAGGTCCAAGGTCAATGTTTTAACAATGATGCCATAACGTTGGCACAACCAGTATTTAGCCATCAACAATTTTGTTTTTCTCCCACATACAGAGCATCACAATATATAAGTAAAACGGTTCAGCAGTAAATAGCAAGGCAAAAAGAAGTATTTTCCACAAGGAATATTGTGTCTCATAAAGTTCTTGAACATCAAGTATAATAATGTTATTTTTATCTAAACTATATAAATATATAACTGAATAGGTCATTATTTAAAACCAGAAATAATTTAATTTGTTTTTTTATGTATTGTTAAAATATGTTAATAATGTTGTGTTCTAGTCCTAAGTTAAAAAGATGCATAATAGAATTCGCAAGGGCTCATTGTTTTTATTAAAGAATCTTTTTTTCTTCTTTTTGTCTGTTTAAATAAGAAAACACTGCTGAATAGTGATGGCCATCTTGTCATAAATCTTTGGTAAGTAATATACATTTATATCTAATGTTTAAATCCTGTAAAATATCAAGTTCAAATTGTGAATTTTGTAGCTGAAAATTCACCTTTCCTGTATCATTGAAAACATGGTCTTCTATCCCTCTAACAGTCAGTACATATGCATACTTTAAAACCATGAGTGCCCATTAACAGTACATATAACTTGAACTTTGAGGCAAAAGTATTTCCTTCTATTTTGATTAAAAATTACCTGACACTATTCAATATATATTTATCAATAGAGGAACAAAAGTACATGACCCATTTACGGTCAATGTGTCAGAAATCGTATTTTGATTATCTTGAATATTTGCATGTCACTAACCAATACATTTTCTATTATCAAGCTGAATGGTAATTAAGCATTTATTGTTTTTTTAAGCAAATGTCTTATTCTGTAGAATGGACGATTGCTAGCCTGCAAAAAAGATTATAGATAGCAAAAAGCTTGTTTTCTTTAATGTGAACAAAAAAAAATATTTTAAAAGGCGGGCATTTAAGAATTGCAGATGCTGAACAGAAAATAACTAAACTTTTAAGGAAACTGTTGGTTTCTTTATATTTTTTTACATAGTGACTTCCCTGAAAATAGCTTTGAGATAACATCTTTACTTGAAACAGAGGAGAGATCAATAGATTACATGCAGAGTTGTGGCACAAAGTTGTCTACTAAGAAGGCCCAAATACAGCACATATTCAACTGGCTGATTGTTATATTCAGAATTACATGATTTATAAGAAATAATAAATAATTGTTAGAAACTGTCAATCACAACTGTCACCAAAACTGTCAACATAGGTTTCTTCAGGTTTTAAGTTGGTTTATTTGACTGGCTGGCTGTATATGTATCATGCACACAGGCCACACCAATGGAGCTAAAGGACTGAAAATTTCAACATTTACCCCTTATTATATCTAGAAAAACAGTTTTTTGATTTTTCAAATTTCCTCCAAATAGGTTTTTAGTGGGATTTCAATTTGCAATGTTAGTTCATGCTAAATTGATCCCTTAGTTTGTGTCCAGTAATCACATATCTTTTTTAGTGATCACCCAACAAAAGGTGAGAGAAGTAACTTATCCATTGATCACCCCCCTTTTCCTGATTTTTAATTGATTACCCCCAACATGGCATGCTGCCAAAAGACATTGATCACATGATGGTTTCTATTGAATGACTAATCAGACCTGTTATGGATTTATTTTTGCTTTCTTGAAAAAGAGCATATCCTGATGATATTGGATTTATGGCCACTACTTTTGTTCTGCTGATGAATGCAACATGCCTGAGTACAAAGGAATCTTGAGCTGCTAAAAGACCATTATTATTTATTACTTCCTGATGGTCAGTACATTATCTTGGCCCTTTGAGAACTTAGCAGTTTTCAACACTGACTTTTGACCAGAGGGTGATTTGTAATATTTGGTCAGTATTTCTTTTCAATAACGATTTCAATAGATCTAGACCATATAGATTTTAGATTGTGTAAGATTAGTAACCTGGATATTGAAAGGTGGGGAATTTCATTTAAGTGCAGAGATGTTCTATATTTATTCTGCCTTTCCCATGACAAAATATTAAGAAATGTGGTATATATATATGTGTGTGTGTTACCCAAAAGTGTGGGGAACTTAAGGCATGAAATGACTTCCTCAAAGAAAGAAAAAATGAATAGAAAATTAGGCTCTTTATTTCCTGGTGGAGTGATTTTGAGAGATGTGTGAAATGTCCAGCAAGAGTAACTTGACAGATAAACAGTTTGATCAATCTGTTCAAATTCACTGAACGTTTAGGTAGCAACTTGTGTAAAAGTGTTGGGTTAAGTGCATTGACAAGGAAGGAGATTATGTTGAAAAATAAATATTTGTTGAGTAAAATAAATGCTGTTTTTCATCATCCGGCTATGGACTTATTGACCAACCTACATATTTATACACTTCCGTTGCACACACAAGAGACAAATGAACACATCTTCCCATACAATTCTGAAATTCAGAAAAATGATTATTATTAAAATTCAAACTCATCTTGTCTTTATTTCAGGACAAAAAATGGCAGAAAAGTGGAAAAATGTTGAGAAATCAGATTAAAAGTTTTCATATATAAACTAGATATCAACTGTTTGTCCTATAATTTGTTTTTTCTTAATCCTTGAAGTGTCTATTTTATTATTCTGTTAACAGGTCTGCCATAGTTCATTTTAACCCTATATTACACCTAGTGTGAACCCGAACCTGGACACTAAAAATTAGAAAATTGCATAACTTTTAAAGTGAAATAAATACAAAGACAAATGAACACATTTTTCCATACAATTCTGACTCGCTTTTTTGCCGTTTTTGTCCTGATATAGACAAGATGTTTCTGAATTTCTCGTGCCAGAATTGTATGGAAAAATGTCTTCATTTGTCTCTGTATGTTGTTTACTTCACAAGTTACGTGATTTTCTATCTTTCCAGTGTCCGGGTTCAGAACCGCACTAGGTGTCATATATGATTAAAAATGAACCCCATGAGACATTATTTCATATTGGGAACAGGCAGAATCATAAAATAGACACTTCAATGATTAAGAAAAAACATGTGGTGAAAAAAAATCCAGGGTTTCCCATGAATCTACTTTCCCAGAGAACATACTTTTTCGACCAGACTAGAAGAGGTAGCATGAAAATCATGAGCCCTGTTACAGTATGGCAAGTAATAAGAAACATACCTTATAAAACAGTATGGTTTCAGAAATCATTCATTGTATCATTGTTTAGGTAGTACTTAGTCAACAGGAACACAGTTTGTAGTCTACAGAAAAAGAAAGAGATGATGTCAGTGAATAATAAGACACCAGCAATGTAACGAGAACTGGGAAATGAAAAAGAAACATGGGGTAAACATGTGTCTGGTTTAAATTGTTAATGTTGGACAAAGCCAATTCTGGCATAAGACTAATTTTATGGAGCACCCAGTAAGGAATGAACTGACTGGTTGTAGATGGATCAAAACTATTGCAGAAGTTTTTAAGTGGGTACTAAAACTCAGCCTTTGATCCTGCCAAAGATACAGAAGAGCTAAACTATAATTTGATTGCAAGAAACAGTATCATTGCTGATGTCTTTCCGATTAGCTGATTTAATGTGTAGTTGGTCTATTGTTGAATAACCATTTCTAAAGCCTGCCCGTTCGTGAGGTCTGTCCATAAAGAAACCAAACTTAAAACAGCATGCCAATGAGATGGTTTAGAGTGCTTTGTTAAAATGTTATGTAGCAGTGACCATGACCGTTTATATAAACAAACTGCTTCAAGCCACATTGGTTATTTTTTAAAGTACACATGCGAGAGTGAACATGTGTCTAGTGTGCTTGGCATTTTTCCCCAAGTTGAACAATAAAGGTTTTAGAAATGCTGTGATTTGTGTAAATTGTCGCCTGACTGTCCGTAAAGTTTCTGAAGAGGTAGGCATCTGTAAAAGTTTGTGAAACATGATTTTAAAAGAACTGATGATGCTTCATGATGCATTTTATTCATCAGACAGCAGATTTTGTAACAACACGATACATCATCAGTTTTATCTTTTAAAATCATATTGCACAAACTTACAGATTCTTAAATCTTCAGAAAACATCACAGGCAGTTAGACAAGGATTTATATGAATCACAGCACACACCTGTTCAATGTGATCTTCTTCCGTTGATGAGAAAGGTCGTCCAGATTTAGCATCCTCTTTGGTGGATGTTCTTCCCGATTTAAAACACTTGTACCTCTCATGGCATTGTGTACGGTTCCGACAATCCTCCCCATAGGCCTGTTGCAACATTAGAAAAGTCTCCCAAAATATTTTTCCTAATTTGAAACAAAATTTCACACAAACATGTCACATTCATTCATTTGATGCATTTTTTTATACAAAAGGTCAAGGTCACTGCTACATAACATAACATTTCAGTCAGAGCAAGCTAAAACATCTCATTATCATGCTGTTTTAGAAGTTTGGTGTCTTTATAGACAGACCTTGTATATATAAACTATATATATCTTTATATATATAAATTTGGATGTCTCTTTGTATGTTTGTGTGCACGCCTTTGATGAGAGAGGGGGCAAAAAAGAAAGATAGACTGAGGAAAAACCGAGCAGCCAGAAATAGGACATGGTGAGGATATGTGAAAGGGGTGGGCTTTCACCCAAGTTTTTTTTTATATATGTTAGAAGACTTCTCAAACTGTTTACAGTATATTTTAGTATAGAGATAAATCAATAAAAACTAATTGTATAATTATTCTTTAAAAAAATATTTTAAAAGCTTCCAGTGGAGACCAATTTTCTGAAAAATTTGTTTTAGTCGAAATTTGTTTCCTCCAGTAATTTGTCAGTTTTCAGAAAAATTATTTTTTAAGCCTTTAGGAGGCAGTTTGTATGTACATTGTAACTACAATGCTAAACTGAACTGTTACTTTCTGCCTGTCATACAGAACTTTCTGTTACTTTCTTATTTGTAAAAAAAAATATCAGGCAATCCTTCGTTTTGTGAAAACAAAAATTTTAACCACTGTCGAAATTGACTATGGATGCACAATGGGCAAAAACTATTCGGTTACACAGGATGATATTCAAAGCAATAATAATATAATTTATGTATAAACTTCTGTTTTTCTTTCATGAATTTTTTACAAACTCACTCATTCAATGTTAAAAATGGCACATAAAAGTTGTGCACCATTTTTAACATTGAGTGAGTGAGTGTGTAGAACTTTACAATTTACTATTGTTATTTAATACAATTAATCATTTGTACAGTTTCTGGTAAGTTTTTGCCATTTTGTGCATCTGTAGTCGATTTTGACAATGGTTAAAACTTTTGTCTTCACATAATGAAGGATTGCCAAATATTTACTTCCAATATGCACTGTTTACAGAGTATTGTAGATTGATGGTCTTACTGAATTAGTGATCAGCGAAATAAATAAAAACAATGAGATGAAATTAAATAGTAGTCAAGAATTAATAATAATGATTTAAAATAATTCATCCCCCCAGAAACTAATGGTAAAGTTTATCTTAGAAAATGACTTGATTTAGCAATCATGTGTCTATATGCTACCCCTTACACTCCGCCCTAGAAAATGTTGCTTTCACTATGTATAGAAACACGTAGAATTTCTGTCAATGAGAAAACCAAAGTGGTCATGGGGATGTTCCGTTCACTATGAAATGAATTACGTTGAATTTTTGTCAATGAAATAAGAGCAGGGTTACAGGTTAACCCTCCCTTCACTATGAATTAGGTAGAGTTGTTCTGATAAAAGAAAGTGGTAGAGGGAAAAACAGAAACCACCAGCAGTCAAACTAACACAGTCTATCAGTGTTTCATTTACCAAAAAAGCGATTTCTGACCAAAAACACTAAAACTTGTTTAAGGAATATGTGTTCTATGAGTAAGAAGACTGAATGATGAAAGTCCTGGTATAAAAATTAATTTTTTCTAATGTTTAGATCCAACGATTGGCTAGAGAATGACTGCTGGTGACCTCGAGTGACCTATTTTAGCTTATTTATGTTAGCCTATTTTGGAAGTCGATATTTATTGATTCTCCACGTGAAATATCAGGTCAATCGGTTTTGTAGTTTTACCGAAGAAGAGGCACTGACAAACAGACAAACAAACAAGCAGACAAACAAACAAGCAGACAAACAAACAGACAACCACCAAACAAACAAACAAACAAACAGACAGACAGACAAATAGATAGACAGATGGCTCAAATATTAGCATACATATATATATGCATACAGTACTTTGAACAAACAGACATTTTGCTTCTAAACAGATTTTATGCTTGTTCAATTACTTATGAGCCTTATTTTTTCATATAAACAATGGTTTGTTTATATAAAAAGTACTGCTCATAAGCATTTGAACAAGCATAAAATCTGTTTTTAATTGCCTAATATTGCAGGGGCCATTGAGGATTTTGAGCAGGGAAATCCAAATTAACTTACTAGTTTGGTAACTCTTCCAAATAGCAATGTGAGTTCACCTTTTCAATCTCCAAGATGTTAGAATGATAGAAAAAAACAAACTTTCTTTCTTCTAACAATTTAATTCTATTTCCAGACCAGAAAACATGACTAATTGCATGCCTTGTTATGTTGATTGCAATAAAATGTGGTTCTGCTTGCGTAATGTTCCTGTTTTTAACTCTCAAATCCAAGTAATTAGAAGCAAAATGTCTGATGTTCAAATACTTATGGCAACTACTGTATATATAATCCCTGTATGAGCTACAAAAATTACCCTAAAAGTCAATGATATGGATTAGAGAGAAAAGCAAGGGTACTAATCTGCCTCACCAGGCTCTCAGAATTGAACTGTAACCCTTTTTGGCCAACCTGTCCAATGACCTAACTCAAAAGCTATCACCAGGAAGTTGATGCTCTGTCTGTTGATTCTTCAGAACAATGATATACTTCTGTTCAGATCAGTTCAGAGATGTCAGGTTTACAGAGCATATCATGACTGACAGGAAATAGATTAATATGACTCATTATAGCTGCTCAGATCTATGGACTACTCTCTCTGCTCCGTGCTGTCAGCAGCAGAGACTAGGGTCATGGCACTTGCTAATGTCACTGCCTTTGAAATCACATTCACACTCAAACTCCTTAGACAGTCCTAACAGTATTGGTGTAGCCACAGAAAATCATTGTCTGTCCTTTGCATTATCAAAGAGATATATGGATAAGTATGTTGTGGGTCTGTCTTTTTTTTCTTTATTATTTAACAGTTCAGCTGTTAGAGCTTTTGGTCTGGGAATTGACATGAATGGGATGTCACTGCTAGTGGTTGGCATTTTTTTCTCTCTCTAATCTTCTCTCCTGAGATGTTGTATATTGTATATACTGTTACCATGCATTGGTTCTGTGTTGCTTACAATGAGTTCTCTCCATAGATGATTTAAACAAAAAAAACTCTTTGAGGCTTTTTGTGTAACCAGCTGAATGTATAACACAAGTGTCATTTTGGGAAGTTTCAATGAATACTGACATTTTAGGTGGAAATAGTCATTATTCAAAGAACTGAAAAGTAGTTGTTCTTCATTTATACATAAAATGGCCCTATTCTGTCAGTAATATTTGCATGAATTCTTGACTATTGACAATCCCTTTCCTAATTTCCAATGCATTTCTATACTAAAATCCTTTAAAATGCATTTATATAATAGAATCATTAGCAATGTATCCACATTATACATATAATAGCCTTATTTTGCCAGTAATGCTTGAATCAATACCTGACCATTGACAATACTTTCCCTACAGATTATTAGCAATGCATTAACATTATAAAGATGATGGCCCTATTCTATCACTATTGCTTGCTTAAATACCTGACCACTGAAAATCCCTTTGTTCTAGGTTTTCAATGCCTTCCTGGTTTCTACCAAGCCTTACCTTGCCTCTACACTTTATAGAGACACTGAGGCATTTGATATGTGACCACTGAGAAGAATATGCTTTATGGTTGTGGACTTTTCTGTGAGAAAAATATAGATTGTTTCTAAGATATCGTTAGACTTTGAACAAATGAGAACAGACAGATTTCCTGTACAGTTATTCCTAAAGGTTTAAGACCACCCTGCATTTTTTCAATAAAGTCATGAAATCATCACTTTTAAACATCATATAACCACAAAAGTATTGTATTTATTTT
>VCCN01007085.1:9654949-9665239 GCA_006491835.1 Architeuthis dux | reverse complement strand
TAAGGAGTAAATGTTTAAATGGTCAGCCCTCTAGCTCCATTGATGTGGTTTGTGTGAGTGATACATACATAGCCAGCCAATCTTGAAAACTGAAGAAATCTATGTTGACAGTTTTGGTTACAGTTTCTAATATATATATAAATATGGTAGGTAATTTGACAATGTGGAAATGAAAGATGTATGGAATATCAGGAGAGTTTCCTTAGTTAGTGTGGGGGGTGTAAGTTTCTAGATAGTTTCGATTTATGTCTATCAGCCTTTAAATGGATGGGTGGCTTATGTGTGATTTATTTGTTTTGTGTCCCCTCTTTTTCCCTCTTCCCATCTTTCATTTCCATAGGTTAATTATTGGGTCTGTGTATCACCTCACCTACACACCCACATACATCATCTTCTCTGACCACCGACATGTGTACACACACACATACATACATACACCCACACACATAAATGTGTGTACTAAAATTGCTATGTTGGTCAGCTTGAAATTCTAGTTACCTTACATTTGAAAAGGATTAAACTGCAATAAGCCTTCTATTATCTAACAGATTACATAGGTAAAACAACAACAATGACAAAAATGATAAAGATATCTGTTGTAAAATGAGGCTGATAAAAATAAAAATATAATAACAGCAACAAAAATAAAAGTCAAAATAAGGTTGATGAAATGAAAAGAATGATGTCAAGAAATTGAAGAATTTGGATTAAGACCATATGAACAACAATAATGGAGATCAGGGTCTCCGAGAGGAATTCTATCAGGTGATGCAAAGCTTTTTCTCCCCCCCGCACCCATATGCACTGCACAAACACCCTCATCTTTTAGCCATCCTGTTTTAATCTGCTATAACCCTTTTAACATGCCATACTATATTCACTCACCAGTAAACGATAGAGTCAACCTATTTTATTAATGGACGTATTGTATCGCATAGAAGTTTTGATACACAGTTCTACCCAAGAAACTCACAGGACCCTTTTCTTGGCCCTCTGGCTCCTGGTACAATTTACTGGCTGCACCCCCCTCTCAGATGTCTTGATGGAGATAATACTAATAATTGTAAAACAGAAATACTAATAATTATGATGATATAATTATTATAATGATGATGATAAAAAGATAATGACAGACATGAAAAAGCAACAAGATGATAATAAAGATTATATAATACTGTAGAAAAAAATGAAGGGAAGGTTAAAAATAAAGTTTCATCAAACATAATAGTAGCTTTTATAAAATCCAGGGAATAGAATGATACCCATTGCCAAAGGATTTTTTAAAAAATCTAAATTAGTGGCCCCAGAGAATAAGATCATTGAACTTTGTCTTGAACTTGTTTTTTTTAATGATGGAAAAAATAATAAAGTATCTAAAAGATAAAATGATGATATTAATTATGACGATAACAATTTTAATAATTGGGCAGTAACAGTAAAAAAAAACATAGTAATTCTAATAATAATGAAGATAATGAAAAGAAGGAAGGTGGGAAAAGTTAGAAATGAAGAAAAAAGGGAAAGAACAAGAAATGAAGAGAGAAAAGGATGATGAAAAAATGGGGAAAAGGTGATGGGGAAGAAATTGGTGGGTGAAAATAATGAATAAAAAGTAAAGAAGAACAAAAATGAGAACAAAGATTAGGTGGAAAGGGTTAGGAAACAAGGATAAAGCAGAGAAAAATGACTGAGAAGTGAAGGAAGGAGACTGGAGTTAAAGATGAGGAAAAAAACTGGAGGTAAAAAAAGAGGAAGAAGACTGGAGGTAAAGAAGAGGGAAAAAACTGGATGTAAAGAAGAGGAAGAAGACTGGTGGTAAAGAAGAGGAAGAAGACTGGAGGTAAAAATAAGGAAGAAGACTGGAGGTAAAGAAGAGGGAAAAGGCTGGAGGTAAAGAAGAGGAAGAGGACTGGAGGTAAAGATGAGGAAGAAGGCTGGTGGTAAAGAAGAGGAAGAATACTGGATGTAAAGATGAGGAAGAAGACTGAAGGTAATGATGAGGAAGAAGACGGGTGGTAAAGATGAGGAAGAAGATTGGAGTAAAGATGAGGAAGAATACTGGAGGTAAAGATGAGGAAGAATACTGGAGGTAAATATGCGGTAGAATACTGGAGGTAAAGATGAAGAAGAAGACTGGAGGTAAAGATGAGGAAGAAGACTGGGGATAACGAAGAGGAAGAATACTGGAGGTAAAGATAAGGAAGAATACTGGAGGTAAAGATGAGGAAGAAGATTAGGGTAAAGATGAGGAAGAATACTGGAGGTAAAGATTAGGAAGAAGACTGGAAGTAAAGATGAGGAAGACTGGGGGTAAAGATGAGTAAAATAATAAGAAATAGAAAAAGAATGGCAGTAAAGAAGAGGAAATAATAGAGAAGAGAAAGAAGACTGGAGGTAAAGAAAATGAAAATGATGAGAAATAGAAAAAAAATGGAGGTAATGCAGAAGAAAATCACCGAGAAGAGAAGGAAGAGGATTGGAGGTAAAGATGAAAAAAATGATGGTGGAGAAAGAAGAAGAATGATGGGAAGGAAGAGGAGAAAATGACAGAGAAGGGAAAAAAGTAAAGAAGTTGGAATAAGAAAAAAGTGAGGGGGGGATGCTGTTCATTTATTATATTTACCTTCATACAAAAGTTAATAACACATTTTTAAAAAAGTGTTAAGAAATTCCCTAAAGAGTGTATAAACGATTCTAACACTTGATAAGAATTGTTGGCAGTAGCCGACTGAATGTTGGTCAAAACACAATACAGATCAGATAAAAAAATGTCAAGGAAATCACACTTTAAATTCATTGGTTCTCTATGATAGCCTCATTTATCAACAACATATCACTTTTGATCTAATATTTATAAAACCATTTCCAATTCTGAACAAAATGTCCGATAAATGAATTGTAAACATAATTGTTCCATTCTATATTTCTTCATATCTTGTCTATGATCAATTTGTTATCTTTTAGAAGAAAAAAAAACAACTAATTATTACCAAAACCTACGAAAAAAGAGAAAAAATATTATATTCCTCAGTATACAAATTTTGATCGGTGAGCACTATGAGAATCTGAGAGCAATGCATACAATTCCAGGGTTTTGCTTCTTCATTCTGTTCTGCACCAAGTATGAGATCATCAAAGACTACTTTGTGTTATTTCTGTATCAAACAATTATTATTACATTTTTTTCAAGGTCTCTTTATGAGCATCTGCATTGATGGTGTTGAGGGTGTTAGGTGAGATATTTGCATCACCCAACATTTTCAAATCTTTCTTTTTTGGCTCTGTAAATAAAGCTCTTTTCAAGAAATCATTTCTTACATTGAAAAAGAAAAGGGATTGATTATTGTTATTCAAAGGATTTATAACTATTATGTAATCTTTTGCAATTGTCATAACAGACAATGAATATAACTACTGTTAACTTAGTAAAAAGTTGACTATGTAGTGCTATTCACATCTCTTTTGTGATAAAGTAAAAATGACTGGAATTTGAATAAAGATAGTGTAGTAAAATGGCCTATGGGGAAGATTTTACAAGCTTATTTCATTGTATAATTTACGTAAGATTTTATAAAATACAATAATACATTTTGCTAATGTCGATCAAATAAGGCAAGGAAAGGTGAGATATTTTCTGGACAATGAAAAGAAAAGATAGACAATTTAGAACAATAAGGGCACAGAACTGGTGTGTCTTAGATAAACAAAATCAAAGTTTGGGTTGCAAAGTAAATAAAATAATGAATGTGACTTTTGTCATGTATGCAGCATTCCAGAGGATGATTCACCTGTTTTTCGGATAGACCAATAATAATTATGCATTCCATGTATGACCCTTGCCGAAAATGGAAAGAAATTAGGTTTGGCTGAAGATCTAGGTGTATCGGAAGATTATTCATGCAAATATGAATATTATCTCAGATGCATTGCTGGAGATTGCTGAATTCTGAGGTTACCAGTAGGGAATCAGTTATGCATATTGGAACGTCACCAAATATGGGTGGATTGGTGTGGCCCTTTAGGGTGGTCATGGACCTAGGTCTTGTTAAATATGGATAAGAGTGGTCAAAATCCAAGATTTATGATCTTTTTCCCCTCGACAGGATAGGTCCGCAAAGTAGTCTTTGGCAGTTGAGTGACCAGACGGGACCCTCTGCAAGGGGCCCTGTGGACCCAGGGATGGGAAATGCAGAATTGAACAGGTATGGTTAGTCACTCAATACAAACCGTCATGTGCCCATCATATTTTGGCAGCATGCTATGTTTGGGTGATCAATTAAAAAATTGGAAAAGTGGTGATCAATGAATAGGTTACTTCTCTCAGAGTTGTTGGGCAGTGAACACTAAAAAGGTCTGAATTTTCAAAAATTGGTCACAAATAAGAGGTCAATTTAGCATAAACTTACATTGCAAATTGAACCTCCCCACTAAAACCCTGATTTTCAAAAATAAAAATAAAGTTTTTTTTTCGACATAATAAGGAGTAAATGTTCAAATTTTCAGCCCTCTAGCTCCATTGTTGCAGCTTGTATGTGTGATACATACATATATAGCCAGCCAGATCAACTTAAAAATTGAAGAAACCTATGTTAGCAGTTTTGGTTGATTCTAATAACTGGTCGAAATGCAAGTTGTCTAACACCACAACAACAACAAAACAAAAAGATTCATCAGATTCTTCCTGAAGGAAAAACAAGTTTTCTCCACATTTAAAAACATACAAAAAATAGATAGACAGAGATAGACAAACAAAACAAAACAAAGAAAAAGAGAATTTGTTAGGATCTAAGGGAGAAAGAAGGAACAAACTTAAATAAGCTTGTAAAGTCTTAGAAAAATAAAGAAAGAAATGTAGAAAAGAATTTGTTCAGAATCAAAGCAGTAAAGAAGGGAAAGAGAAAAGACAGGAAGATGCAAAGAGTTTTAGGAAAAAGAAAAGGAACCGGATGAAAAGCTCAAGAAAAAGAATAGATAATAATGGGAAGAGTCAGTCAAACAACTACTTGAACTGCAGGAGTGGAGGTTAAATATGACCCCTGTCAGTATTTGAAATTCGTAGGCCAACCCTACAGTGACAAAATATGTTTGAAGGTTTGAATCATGTTATTTTTTTTCTCTTTAGTTCACGTATGGATGTGCTTGTTGGTAATTGTGAAAACTTTTAAGCTGTTAATGATAATTATAATATACAGCCAAAGATTTAATTTCCAAACTCTCTTAGATTAAGCATTTCACTGCAATTTTACTTGATTTTTTCACCAAACTGCCTCATCTTTTTTCCCCAAAATTCAGAATTGGTTTGTACAATTTAATTCTTACTACATATACTTTAAAGATAAGTTTTTAAAATCCTTTTCATTATGATTCAACCAAAATTCATCTAATGACCATTACTTCTGGCTTAATTGAAAAAATGGTGTCCAAATCTTGAAGAATTTTAAAGGATACAGGTATCCCCAGCTTTACAAAAGTTTGCTTTATGCCACTGACAAAAAAAGGCAAAAAGTAAAAATAGCGTTCAGCATTAGTTTTCCAGCAAGCTCTTATAGAGGCAGCACACACCCTCTTCATTTCTTTCCAACACCACAGTTTCCTGTAATTCCCACCACCCCAACCTCCAACAACTCAGCCTAACATACTATCATCACCATTTTTTGGATTTCAGAATGTTCATAGATTTTTCCCATATAAATTAATGGTAACTGCTTCTTTGCTTTGTGCCATTTTGACTTACAAAAAGTTTTTTATAGGAACGCTCTTCTTTCGGATAATGGAGGAAACCTTTATAATTGAAATCAGACAATTTCTTTTTCATTATGTCAGTGACAAAGCATTTTGGTTAACTAGTGAGTTTCTGTGAACTGTGTATAAGCAACTATGAATTCATTGGTTTAAGAAATTCAAATTTGTAAAATTTTACAAAATTAATACTTCTTCATTTAACTCATTGTTTACATGACTTAATGTTTTTGTTGGAGATACTCGAAGCTGTCAGGAACATAATTTGTCAGGGTAATCTGTTTCTTTCATAAAGTTCAAGCCATTTTAGGCCATGTCCGGCAAACACAAAGTTGACCTTTATGCAGTTCTTATGGTATTTACAAAGTATATCCTTGTTCTGCTTGTTCTATGCTTGCTCTTCAAAGAGCAGCTGTTTTCGAGTTCTTTAGTCAGTCATCCATATGATCTGAACCCTGTCCACCAAAGCTGGGCTTTTAAAATCATGGCTTTAATGTTTACTGCTGTTGCTTGTTGTCAAATATATTAAGTAAGGCACCAGGAATTTTTCAAGAGCATGAATGCACTTAGCTTAAAGTCCAAAAACTTTAGTGGAGATAGGTGACCTCCAAGACATGTCAGGATGACCCCTGCTTGTAAGTACTGAAATATGATTTTTGAATACATGATGAACTTAGATGATCGCAATAAAGTGCATTTAATGAACAGGGCATAGGAAATTAAAAACTTTGTACAGTTTTATGAACTTTGATAAGATTATAAGAACTGAAAACAATATCAGTTTGTATTAGGTTGTTACATGTGAAATGACATTTTTGAATAGTTAGATGAATGATGATATAAACAACAAAAACGGTAAATATTTCATGAGAATATGACCCATTTGAAGCAAAAACATTTTTTCAATGATCTTCTAATGATAATATGCCATCTCTAGAAAATTCTTTAGGTTTCCTCCTCCTCATCATCAGCCTTTTAACATCCATCGTAGGGCATATACCTTTCCCAGGATTCGCTAGATCTTTCTATAATAGGCATTGTGGTGCCAATACTTTCTGAACTTGTCTAGTTTGTCACGCCATCTTATTTTTTGTCGGCCAGCATTTTGCATATGATCTCTGGGGATCTACATTGTGATTAGTGATGTCCAGTGGTTGTCTGACATTCTTGCAATATGACCAGCCCATTGCCATTTGAGTTTTCTAATGGTTTTAATGATATCTCTGACCCCTGTTTGTTTTCTAATATAATGTTCTGTCTTGTAATCTCTCTATATGATGTTGAGTGCACATCCTGTGCACATTGCATTGTTCTCAGTTTGAGGGCCAATCTTTTGGTCAGGTTCCATGTTTCAGCTCTATATGTGACTAGCGGGAGCATACATTGGTTGTAGATGCTTCTTTATAGAACTAAAGGGATTTTCTTATAATGTAGCATTTGTTGACTTCAAGAAGGCCTTCGACTCCCTAAAGTCATTGATGCTATTCTACAACAAGGTGTAGACCCCATATATGTTAGAGTTTTGCAACACATCAACCAACACAGCAGTTCCTTTATCAGGCTACATAAAGACTCTGAGCCCTTTCAGCTCAAAAAAGGGGTACGACAAGGTGATACCAGCTCACCCAAACTCTTCACAGCCTGCCTTGAGATGATCTTCCAGAACTTAGATTGGGAAAATAAAGGAATCAGAATAGATGGCGAATACCTAAGTAACCTCAGGTTTGCTGATGACATCATCCTTTTTGCTGAGAACATTCATGATCTCCAAATAGTGCTAGATGAACTGAATGAAGAAAGTAAGAAAGTAGGTCTTCACATGAACTTCAGTAAAACGAATGTCATGTGCAACAAACATGTTGAGGACAAAGGCACAATGATCAAAATAGAAAAACACAGAGCTCTTTAGGTTTAATGGTCACAAATTCGGTAAAGTCAGTAAATTATGGCTTCCCTATTATTGAACCTTTTATTATGGATATGAAGTTCAAAATTATTATAATCTACAAACTAGGCTGAGTCATTTGAGAACAAGTGACACACTCTTCTTTTTTGGATGTATATATTGTGGACCACCTTAAGATAACTTACTATTAGCTTGAGACTATTGTGTAGTGATTAGGGAAATAATTTCACAATCAAGTTACAGCAGGAGCATTCTTTCTTTGCTTCATGAATGTTTCATGTACCAAAGTTTATTCAGTTGAATAAATATCTATCAATCTATGGATCTGTATAATGCATTTACCAATCAATAGAAACGACTTTTGTTCACATAACAAAAGCATCTAAATATTACACTGTGGTTAACATGCCTGTATTATGGATGGGAGAGAATGCACTGATGGCTCAAGCTGTACAGCTAAGGAGTTGGGATTAGCTGCAGTGACCAGTGGTCCCAAAAATGCCCTTGTATATAGAATACATTTTATACATGCAAATGTCTTATAGGCCACACACACATACATGTGTAGTAAACCTGTGGTGTCTTTTGAGGGGTACCAGTTCTTTTTTGTATTCTGGTATGTTATCAAGTGACAAAGACAAAATATACAAGAAATCTTTTTACTGTAAAAAAATAATTTATTCACCTGATATTAACAATAAATTCAGGAGATGATAGTCAGTTGAAAGCTGTTGCTAGTGTTACATCAAACAAAACCTTTTTTGTGGCTAACAGTTGCAAAAATATGTATAATTTTTGTGTATATGTCTAAATAACATTATTAGTGTAGGTTTTGTGGAACTTACAATGATTAAAGTATTACTATTATAAAGGCTGGTAAATGAAGTTCTGTATTAGAATGGGTTATTTAATAATAAACAGTAGTTACTAGATGTAGACTAGACTAGAAAGAAAGAATCTAGCAGTCCTTTGTAGAAAAAGGAGGAAGGAATGAGATGCCAGCTACGGAAGGTAAAGTGTTCCACATGTAAAGTTGGCTGGAAGGGTTGTGACGTCACAGAGAGATTTGAAGAAGAGACTCGCCATTTTGATTATTTCAAACGGCCCGCCTAAAATGTAGTGATGTGAGCGGCCATTTTAAATAACATAAAAAGACACGTGGTGGACACGATAATATGTATCTAAAGAATAGCACAAAGAAATAGTAAATAAAGACAAGATACAAATGTTTGTAGACATACAAATTGAAGAAACAAAGACAATATAAATGTTATATACATTTTGGGCTGAAATAAGAAGCATAAAACAAAACGATCGTGTCAAGAGAATGAAGTATTTATTCATAGGGAGAGATACTAAGGAGAGAATTAATTAATTTGGCTAGCTCTAAAAAGTGAGAATGGGAATTAGGAAGATATAGAAGATAATTAACTGGTAGTTCTGTACTCTACACCGGTAAATGCAAATGACAGAAGGATGCTTACTTACCAAGATCTAATGCCATGACTAAGCTAATATAAATACTGTAAGAAAGTGGAATACGCATACTGGAGAGCATGCAGGCTTCACCGATTGGTATCGACCAAGTAAACCGATGTCGACCGAAAAGAGAGCATCGAGCAATGGGAATGGCTGTATTTATGGGAGCGCTAGAAGGAAATAATGCCAGCAGAAGATAAAGGGCTTATTATAGTTTGGTATTTTGTTTATCTGATTATTTAATTCTGTAGATGCGTATTAATTCTAGCTAAATGAAAATGAGTCATAACATTAGTTTTTGAATATGTACTGCAGTCTGCAGTGTTGTTTGTTTGTAGAGAGCAGTTCAAAATTTAAATTTAAAATGTTCACAATTTTCAACATGAAATGTGGTCTACAAATATTTTGCCCATAAAGAAAGTTCACAATTATCTGACGTAAAATGTTGTCTACAAATGCGTCGAAAATAAAGACACCAAATGGAAAACGAGGAACATGAAAAGTTTTTCCCTCTTATTAAGTAGTCATACATAAGAGTTGAATTCTCACTGACATTATTGTAGTTGTCTTCTGACAATTGGTATTTTCTTATGGATGCGAAATACTCCTTATTCGTTTGCAGTTAATTTCCGTCTTTTTAGATACTGAAAGAACTTCTCTTTAGTGTCTACTTCAGAAGTCGGCGTCTATCTCGATGTGTTGTAATTTCCACTCTCTCTTTCTCTCACTCTATCTCTTCACTGCTATCTATCTCCTCCTGCTTTTTATAACTGCCGCGGTTTGTCGTTATTGGACCAATTTGCATGAGTGCCCACACATACGTTGAGCATCCATGCACACATGTTGAACACGCTCACATTCGCGGGTGCTATTTCTGGTTTTGTGTGTGGTTCACTAAACATGTGTGTATATAAATGAGGGTCTTTTTAAGGAGTCCTTGGTTCCCCTGCCCTGCTGGCCATAGACTAGTTTGGTGTACAGGCAGGTCTATATATGCAGATTCATTCTGATAGACAAGATTTGTATAGGTGGATGTTGTACAAATATGGGCAAGAGACAAGGGATGGAAATGGTGGGGTATGCGAGGGTATGGCGTATACCTACTTCTCAATTTCTAGCTTTTTTGTATGTTCAATGTCTACTAATGGAGATATTACCATACACCT
>VCCN01007085.1:9599292-9613791 GCA_006491835.1 Architeuthis dux | reverse complement strand
TGACGGTTTCTATTGAGTGACTAACCAGACCTGTCTCTATTAATCTTCATTAATGTGATCTTATCACAAACATGGCATGATAGAACAAGGAAGAATGTCCAAAGGTGTAAAACAAAATAATATCTGCACCCTACTTCATTATTATATAGATGTATCAGCTTTCCCTAAAGTTAGGTTATATTAATAAAGCACAAGTGTTGGCCACTTAGTAAGGTTCAAACTCATTACAGTAGTAAATAGTATATGGAACTAGCTTGGTAACCACTGCTCTATGCCGAGGTACCCTATCTTTCTTTGTCATTGGTTATGTCAAGATGGAACATAGAAAGTGGGTCTGAAGTCTTCCTCGCAATCCTGTTCATAAGTATCAATCCCCAATGAAGATTGAGGTAATTCTTAGAAAACAAGTGATAACTGAATCTATAATTATTTGATTACTGTTTTTACTATTGCGGTTGACATTTTTACCACCAAAGCTTCAATTACCACAAATATTATTATGATTGTTTTTATTATTAGTGCCATTTATGTGATTATATTTAATTTTCATTAACTTGTTATTATTATCAATGATGATGATAATAATAACTTCAAAGATAATAACAATCTTTGAAGTTATTATCATCATCATTGTTATAAGAAACGAGTTTGATTTCAGAGAAGTTAAGCTATTATCATATCAGATGTCATTAAATGATCTCTTTGCCTTTCAAAATGATGATGAAAATCTCATGATAAAATGTTACTGGCATAGTAGGTAACATTTGGTGATTAATACAATCATAAAGATCAAAAAGCACCAGAACAAATGGCTCTTAAATGTACTAGCATTCATGAGTTCATGTTTGGAATTTAACTTAGTAAAGATAAAAGTCCCCATTAAGCAGAGGGGAAGTGTATACAGATGACCTCAGAAGAGCTGTAACATTTGCTTCTTGATGCTGTCTTCATTATACCTTTTGTATTCAAAGCCCACTGGTTTCAAGGAAAATGGGAAAATGTAGAAAGGTATTTATTTCTATTTTTAATCAGACAGGTTTTATTATGATTGTCTTCACAACCAAAAGCAACATTAATGAGAGTCTTGTAATTAGCGAGCATCTAGTGAAAAGTGCTTTGAATGCATGTCAGCATAAATGAGAATTCAGCGTTTTTTTTTTTACTGACCTCAGATTTTGGGTATATGTCTCAAGAAAGTACTGTTCTTGTTTCTAGATTTTCAAAATTGTATGAGAGTCAATAAAATATATGTATAAACAGAGTGAAAAGACAAAAACAAAAATAAAATATTGAATTCTAACAGTCCCAATCCAAACTATTAATCTTGTACAACATCACTGAAATTTGTTAGTAAACATGCAGAAGAGAAATTCAGATAAAGTTGTTGCAAATTGACTATTAGATATATAGACTACTACTATTTTTCTTATATACTTGAATATACTTGAATATACTTGAAATATGCTTTTTTTGACAGCAGTTAATTGTGTCATTAAGCCAGCTTCAGTGTAGTTAGGCTGGGATTAAACTAATAAGAAAAATAGTAGTTAAATTTGGTATGTCCAATATAACAATAAAGATTATTTTTTAAAATATTGATATTTTCGAATGTGACCATCTTTTCACTTAGGCCATTCCATGCGTTTGCCACTCTTGCCGAGAGGAAATTTTTTCTAACATCAGTGGAGGTCTGAATTTGTAGTTTATGGCTATGTCCTCTAGTTTTACTGCACATAGATGAAGTCAACATTTTCTTATATGGGCATCTTGAGCAATGAATGTCAGTATCCACTATGTATGGTGTTCCAGATTCTATAGACCTCTAGTTGTCAGCACGTTTTCTTCTGTATTCAAGGGTCTCTAGATTAAGTTGTTTTAATCTTTCAGTGTAGGATACATCTCCCAATCTTATGAGGTAGTTAAAAAACAATTAGACATCTTGAAAGATCACTGAAGTTGATAATTCAATAATATTGACAATGACAGTGATTTTAATGACAATAATAGTAAACTTGCTCAGAAAGAATACAAAAACAGACAAGACTGGTTAGGAACAGTAATCTATTTGGAAGTGTGCAAACTACTCAAATTTTACCCTGCAGATTATTGGTATAATCACAGGCTAAAGACTGGCCTGTATTCCATCTGTAATTGGTCTATAGTTATGATCAGCACAGATATTGTAGTTAGTAACATACCATATATTAGTGTTGATTTGTTCAATGACTTTTCGGTTACATTTAAGATGCCATTCAAGTTCATTTATTTAGGTAAAAGACCTGTTAGTTGATTTGTTTAATGATTTCTGAGTTACATTTAAGATGACATTCAAGTTCATCTATTTAAGTAAAAGTCAAACTTACATGAAATGAATGAGCATTCATTTTAGCATCAGGAATTTCCACTATGTGATATATAAATTTGGTTATCCTGACCATGTAGTCCAACAGTGATACTAGTTTGATCTGTTCTCTGTATTTCAATTCAGTCTCGGTCCGCTTCCAGACATTCAACTTCTCCTCAAGTTGGTATTCCCAACAGAGATCCACATTCTCTTGTCTGGCTCCTTCAGACCAATCAGCATTACCTTTAAGGCTGTGTATGGTATCTTTAGAAATTCACTGCGTCACTATTGTTATGATTCTTTCGGGGATCCTTCCCAGTACCTCGCTTCTGTTCCTTTTCTTTTAGCCCAGAAGTACACTGAAGTGCCAATCTTGTTTGTATCAACTGTTCTATCGTTCAGAAGATTAGTAAGGATTTCTTTCAATGTTGACCTTTATCAAAATCTAACCAGAACACATCTCTGGCTTCTCCTTCATTTCCAGCTTTAAGACTCAAACTTTCTTCCATTAATTTGTTTCTTTTTGTTGACTTCTTCAACTTTATAGGAGCTGTGTTTTCTTGTGTCTGTCCTAAATCAGATCCCATTCCTTGGGATCTACTTTCAGACATTTGTTTCAGTTGGTTTTCCCAACATATTCCATAAAATACAAAAGACTGTAGCCTTAATCCCTATGCTGTTTCCTTGGTCTCTCCACAGGCTTCTGTAATCTGGCTACCTCAGATCTGTTGTTTGGCATCCTCAGAATACAACCTGGCTACTTTAACATTATTGACATCCATAGGGTAAGTGATCCTACGGGAAATGAGCGATTAATTCCTCGCATTTGTGGGTGTCCACTGCAATTGCATACCTGAGTCACTCCAAAGTCATGACTGCTCTACCACATGATACTGCATTAGCTCCAATCTCCTGTGTCAGCTCCCTGACTCAATCAGGGTTGGGCATGTTCACCCGGAATACTTCTTCCTCTTGTATTCTGCTTTGTCTTTTTGTAATGTGTGACACTTGATCATTTTTCCTTTTTCATATTAAATAATAGAATAGGAGTCCTCATTAAAATTCAATGCCAGTTCCAGATCTTTTGATGTGTTGTGGGGCCACTGATATTGGGGTAATTCCAGGTGTATCAGTGAACTTCCGTGGTTAAGGACACCCATTACCAATCTGGCTGGATTTCCAATACCAGTAACTAGTCCTGGTGTCTGTGGAAGGGCAATCTTGATGGATATGCCCAAAGCTTCAGCAGTTAAAATAAGTTCTATTCCTGATTCCCTTGTCACAGTGACATATCTAGCAGCGTTTCATCACAGCAAAGTTCTATGTGGCTAACTTCTTTGCACTTGTAGCAAATCACTAGCCAAATGACCTACATGGTGGCATTTGTAACAGAAACTTGAGTGGTTTGCTCACTTATTACTTTTCAGTTTCCAACTTCTTGATCTTCGGATTTAGAGATCTTATGATCTAAATTGACATATCAATAGCAGTGACATTTTTGAAAAATTCATCATACTTCTCCTGTATCTTAACACATTTTCAGATAGACATCCTCCTCCTTTTTTTAGGAAATTCTGACAGTCTGTCCGAGTAAATTATCTTTTCTCCATTTTTGAAGATTTGTGGTAAGCCAGATCTCACCTGGTGTTTAGAAATTTTCCATTTTCTGACAAGTTTTATATTGTTTTTGTTGTCAGTTTTGTCTCCAGCCAAACTTCTGAATTCTTGTTTCAGTACTGGTACCTTGTCATTTTTGTTGTCCGTTCTGTATCCTTGTTTCAGTTCCAGGACATGTACCAGTTCCTCAGAAACATCCACTTTTATAATAAAATCTCTACTTGGGGTGGCTGTTTTGTTATCTTCAATAACTTTTCCAGAAATCTCAAATTTTTCGTTCAACAGACGTTCAGTGTCATTATCATGTTCCTCACTGATTTCTTCAATAATAACTTTTTCCCCAGTGTTGTGATACAAATTCTTAGCATTGTCCCCTACCACACATTGTCTTCAGTTGCAACTTTGTTTTTCCCTTTAATGAATTTTAGGATCTGTATATTTCGTTTTTCATTAATACCCTGCAGTTCTTGATCAAGATGATTTTTTTCTTTCAAAATAATATTGTACTGGGTTTTATGCTCAATTCCCCAGTGTTCTACTTTGTCAAAAATTTTGTAATATTTATTTTTCCAATTTTGTGCTGCCACTTTTGTCCACGTGTAGATTGATCCAATTTCATTCTGGTAATTAATTCTTCATATTCTAATTTTTTTCTTTTTATATCATCTTCAAGTCTGGCTATTTCTTCAGTCAGTTCCAAGAAAGAATTTTCTTTAACTTTAGTCTGATTCATTGTTTACATCATTCGTATACTGTTGGTTTTTGTCACATAATTTATTTTTCTTCTGTTTTTTACTTTTTTTACTTATCTTTGTATCTGAAGTCATTTCTTCCTTTTTACTTTTCTCGGCATCGTCAGTGATTGGCTTAGCATCACTCATCATTGTTACTTCTTCAGTGTTTTTATCATTATTTTCTTAGAATAGTTTGTCTAATTTCTCATATAGGTTCGATAGCCCATCATCAGCACTTAAATCCACTGTGTTCATTTCTAAAATTGCTTCTTTAGTTAGCTAGAGACAAAAATACATTGGGGGCTAATTACTTCTTTTTGATTTTACATGTTGTCACCCATGTAGACAATTCTTCTCGCCACTTACAATAATTCTCTGGGGAAAAAGTTGATAATTCAATGTGACCAACATCTGCCATTTTCATTTTATTTTTTCAACTACGGTCCGCTACCAGTGTTAGGTAAAAAAACAACAGAAGATTACTCACAAAACTCTTTTTAATTCTCTTAATCACATGCCCAGCCATGTCTTCTCTTGTCAATTGTACCAATTATTGTTGGAGAATTTGCAGTGATCTCAAAGAGCCCTGCTAAAAGACTGGAAGAATTGGAAACCTGAGTAAGAATTGAAACTACTCAGATGAAAGCATTACTAAAATCAGCAAGAATACTAAGGAGATTGTTTGAGTATTGAGGAGACTTTCTCTCACTTGATCTCCAGCAAAATCCACCAGATAATACTTATTTTATTGTGAAAATAACTACATTAATAATCGTAATAAGCAGTGGAAATTGTGGAATATGAAAGTGAGGTTGTTCATGATTGTTTCTACTGCTGGAGCACTTGGAACAAAAAGGTTGCAATAGTTAAAGATCAAAGCAAACCTTTGTTACATCGACAGAGGCTTTTAGTTTTATGAACATATAACTTTTATTTTATAATTTAAAACTGTAGAATCAAGATATTTTTGTAGGGGAAGCAAAAGAACCAAAAATTGCCATTGTGAAATCCATAAATATGGATGTAACTTGGGCAAATCATAGAAAATTTCAAACATAGACATTTTTTTTTAAGAACAGACAAACCAAATCACTTACACATATTGGATATGGCTTTAAAGCTTTTCAAGGCTGACTGCATGTGGGTATTGGAAAAGTATTGATTATTTTTAGATATATTCTTATATTAATATTGAGTTCCATATATTAAAAGGCAGACCACATTATTTAGGGATTTTTTCCCCTAATCTCGATCGAATCACAGAGATTTTTTTTTATCTGTTCAAAAAATGCAGGACAGAAAGAAACATGAATAAATTTTATTTGATGTTTTGGGAACAACCTATCTTTTTGAATAAAACGTTTGTGGTTCTTTCACAATTGGAAAAATAAGCATATTGTTTGAAAAAGAAATAAATAATCAATAAAACCTTTTCAAGGATCTTATTAAAGGAATCCAAAGAGAAGGGTGTTGTCTGTAACTAGGGTGGAATACTTTAGGCTTAAGCAATCATTCCTGAGGAATTAAAAAACGAAAACTAAGGAAGTTAACTCCTCTATTCTTCAGGTTGTATTGACTATAAGGATCAAGTTTACATCAGGCACCCTGAAAATTGATGAATCGAAAAGAGACACATTTTGCCTCATCACAAGTGGTGTCACTGAAACGTCAGCAGTGTTACCAAGATAAAATGACAGTTGCTGAATGACTGTAGTGTAAAATTTAAACTCTAATAATTGCTATAAAAACCAAAACCTAGTTTTTCGAAGAATAGTTGGATGGAAAACACAAAAAATGCTTTGCATTTTTCTGGAAGAAAGTATCTTAGTAACTTCGAAAATTTGTTAGTTTTTTTTATTGAAAATAAGTAACTTCGAACATTTCAGAGATAGCTTCTAAAGACTATTTGTTTATCTTGGTAACATTGCTGACGTTTCAGTGAGATCACTGGTCTCGAGGCAAAATGTGTCCGTTTTCGATTCAAAAATCCGACTATAATATCAACAATTATTGCTTAAGGGAAATAAAATATAGTACCTTCAAATTTGTATCACCTCTAATCCTAAAAAAGTTAAATATAAAGCTTAATTTGTGCTTTAAAATCTCCTTGGTCAGTGAATATGAACCCATTTTGAACAGAAATTTGTTGTACCCTATTGCTATAACGAAGAGAATTATTTGGCAAATTCGGTCTTTGGATATTTGTTTTGGTTGTTAGAGATAGACTTCAATCCATAAAAGAACCACCATTTTGAATATTTCGAGATTCGGTAGCATGGACTTGATGGTATTTGGAAATCAATCAGAGGGGACCTCACTGTACATGTGTGAACATATATTCTTTCATGGGGTTACTCATGTGGCAGCGAGACGTTATTGATTGAGCTTGTGACTATGTGACCATCACATTCAAAATGTCCATTCTTCACATCTTAAGCCTTAAAATACTGGCATCAGAGGCATCAAATTATCAATCTGTTGAGAGATTAGAATAAATCACAACTAAACAATATAATCATTAAATTATAAATCTTTCAGATAATTCATTACACTTCACTCATCCTGAGTCAAATTTATCTTTGAATTTTTAGCTTTCAAATTCGGTCTTTGGATATTTGTTTTGGTTGTTAGAGATAGACTATCAATCCAGAAAAGAACCACCATTTTGAATATTTCGAGATTTGGTAGCATGGACTTGATGTTACTTGGAAATCAATCAGAGGGGACCTCACTGTACATGTGTGAACATATATTCTTTCATGGGGTTACTCATGTGGCAGCGAGACGTCATTGATTGAGCTTGTGACTATGTGACCATCACATTCAAAATGCCCATTCTTCACATCATGTGCAGGTTATTTTTGTCAAACATTGCAAAAGTTCTTGGTGCACTGACATCAACTCTGCCTTAGTATAAAGTCTAGAGGTGTGAGTGTCTTCCAGATGTACGATGACTCCATTCTGCCTTTTGGTTGGCCAACCCAAACACACTTCTGCTTGTTTAGTTTTATTTTTCATTTTTGATGTATAGATCTCTTTTACCTGGTGTAAATAAATTATACTCACAAATCATAATGTTGCCATTTATATTCTGCCTTATGTTGAGTATTTAACAACTGACTGGTTCGTTTTTTTAAAACCACCGACCATGATTTAAATAGCTAAAGACTGGAGAGAGGATTTTGATCATTTTACAGTCTTTCAGGTGAACAGAACATACATAAATCAGGAAGTTTTCAACAACAAAAATTCCTGGTGCTCTAGTGTATGTTCACTGCATAACATGAGAGAAAGAGAAAGATAGATAGATAGAAAGTGAGAGAGAGAGAGAGAGAGAGAGAGAGAGAGAGAGAGAGAGAGGGAGGGAGAGCGCACAAACAGTAGAGAGACTGGACAATCATAAAAACAAGGGAAGATAACCGTGATTATTCTACCAACATGAAATATGGAGTGTGTGTGTTTAGTTAAAGAGCAGAGTGGCAGAAAAGACAAAGGTTAAATGGTTGATAAATTGTAGCTTTATGGTGGATGGATCTTTTTCTCAAAGTTAAAAGCACCAGAGGTAAGGAATTATTCATAAGATGTAAACTGTTTTTTGTGGATTTTTTTTCAAGTGTCTATGAGTTTTTATTTTTTATTTCTATAACAACAGTTTTCATCTATAGGCAATCAGCAAACCAGACTTGTAGACTTTATCAATGTTATTCCAGGTAGAAAAATTAAATCAGAAACTTTTGTTTTGAAATTTAGATTTGTTAATGTCAGTGATAAGAAGTAAAAAAAGTAAGAGAGTGAAGGTAAGTGAATGAAAGAGAATAGGTAATAAAATGAGTCACTCTCTGTCACCAGCTCATCTTGGGCTGCCTTCTCTTTCTCTGGCCTGTTAGCGTCCATTTAATGGCTTGATTTCCAGATCATGTTATGGCGAGCTTGATTCACAGTTCTTGTTGTGGGGAGCCTCAAGACATGCCAAAACTAGTGGAGACACCATTTGCAAATGGTGGTTGACACAGGGAGATCTGTCCTTGACCTCTTTGAAATCATTCCATTTGATGACCAGAATTTTATGTAGGCATCTAGTGTCAAAGGCATCCAATTTCTTCTTCTGTGTGGTCTTAAGTTGCCAGGTTAGTCAGCCATAGAACATCATGGATATTATGGACATCATGCTCAAATTATTTAACCTCAGTTTGGTTCTAAGGGAAAATGTCTTACTGTTTCATGCTTTGATCAGCAGCTTGAATGCTACTGTTGCTTTTCTAATCTGTCATTTCAGTTTGTGGTCAAGGTCATTAGTGTTGCTGATGGAACTGCCAAGGTATGTAAAGTACTGTACCTCCTCAACCTACTTCTGGTAAACACATGACAAGATGGCTGTAATGTTTATTTTGAAGACAAATGTGTGAACATTTAAATCTTACCCCATTTGAATTGAAAACAGGAATCCTAACGACCCCAGTGCCAATGCACAGTTGATGTAAGAAACCATACAACTGGAAAATGGGATTTACTGGTGGCTCCAAGTGTCTCACAAAACAGAATAATTTTAACATTTTTATATGTTAGCAGCTGAATATGGCAGTTTACTGGTAATTCACATAGCATCATAAACTGCAGTATGGTTTGGAAAAAGGTGCTTATGGCAGTGAAAGAGTTAGAAGGCATTTTGTTTCTGTACAGCAAATCTGCCTTAAGATGTTTCATTTAAATCATTCGGGGGAAAAAAAAAATCATTTTTTCTGGTATTCTTGGGAACTGAATTGACTCCGGTTTAAATCAAGGAAATTGCTATAAAGTTTCAGATTCTATTACACCCACATAGTCTGTGATAGACATTTCTATAAACATGCCTAGGAGAATCTTAATTTTGGTTTCAACCAGGGCTAATTGCTTGCTTTTTCTCAGGAAATTCACAGTACTCTAGAGATATGATTACACAGATGTATTTATCTAATAGAAGTTGGTCTCCATAGCCTAATTGGTAAGGCAGCTGCTAAGAACAGGCAAGCTTCTTGAGGATAAGGGATGCACATTTAAATCTCCCTGAAGTCTTATTCTTAATTTCTGATCCACTCTGCTTACCACAATTGTAGAATGATGAGATCTAGTGAGTTATTGATATTATTGTTCGGACTGAGATCCTCATCTTGGTTGTCATTTCCACAACGTTTCGGCCGATGTACCGTCCAGCCTTCTTCAGGTGTCGACAAAACTTGACACCTGAAGAAGGCCGGAGGGTACATCGGCCGAAACGTTGTGGAAATGACAACCAAGATGAGGATCTCAGTCCGAACAATAGTATCAATAATACTAACACTTCATCTCAGAAATACCGAACTCAGTTATCTAGTGAGTTGCAATGAAAAGTAACAAAAATATGATGTAAGTCAAAAATGAATAACAATTTGCAATTTTCTTTATCGCTATTCTAGTTTCAATAGAATATATTATTATTATTATTGCTTAGCTTGGTAAATGAAGATTCAGGTTTTTTTTCCAGGTCTTCTAATGGCCAGTGAGGCCTGCACAGGAGAGGCAAGGTTTTCTGCAATGGTCATGAGAAGGTCTGGCAACAAGAGGGAGCGCTGGTTTTACAGCACTGCCCTTTTCTATAGTATATCAAATCAGGCATTTTCACATATGGATATGTCTGTTGTTAATCACTGCTACCCACTGGTTTATTGCTGGGTTTAGGTTATTCATGTGTTCTTACATTTATATGCATTTATATATCTAAGTATCCGGACTTCTCCCAGCCCTATAACCATTCACAGTAGAAATGAGGAGGGAAAATGTTTTTTTTTTTTTTGTAAAAAATAGTGGGGGGGTTCAGTTTATGCCAAATTGATCCCTTAGTTTGTGTCCAGCAGCATTCTCACTTGTTTTTTTAAAAAATTTGGACTATTTAATGATCGCTTCCCACCACCACTGTTTAATTTAGATGCTAAAAAGAAGCATATAGAGGTGACAGTGATTCATAATTTCCCTTGGAATGCTATTTGTTTTTGTTTTCTTATTTTAATTGGTACTTTTCATTTTCTGTGTCATTTCCATCATTTTTCCTTGGTTCCATTTTTTTCAAACATCTTCACTTTCTCTAACTCTCTTGCATGAGTTGCTAACAGTACAAAGCCACTTTGGCCTGTTCAGGCCAATCATACATCAAAAGTCTTTCTGGAAAAGACTTCAAAACAATGTATAATTTCTGCTGATAGGTGTGTCTGTAGCATCAAATAGTTATTAGCAGAATTATTAACCACTGAATTAAGTATTGATAAAGAAGGAGATTATGTTGAAAAATAAATATCTGTTGTGTAAAATAAATGCTTTTTTCTTCATTATGCTACAAACTTAAAACAGACAAAAAAAAACCCCAAACATGGACTATATATAACAGATAATTTCTTCTATCTCCATCACTTTTTTATCAAAATAACTAAGAAATCTCATTTATACATAACAAGGTGTTCTGAATTGTCATTTCACTCTAATATATATATAACCAGTCTCGACGTCACTTCACTTCAGTGATCTTACGAGAACCAGTGTATCCAACGCAATTTGGCTGTATATTTACCCTGATGGGTAACTGTCTGGGAATACCAGGTGGTGTATGTATTTGGATATGCGGGTATGCTAAGATACCTCAGGGAGCTGAATGCCCCTGCTTTGCATAGTTCCAAGTCACCTTTTGGAAATATTCAGTACCTGTCAGTCTCCCCCTGTTTTTCAGGTGGTTACTCTGGTGTTAGGGTGTCATTGGGTTGCCAATCCAGGTCGATTCAATGGCAAGCAGAGTCTAGTCATCCTGATTTCCTGTCTTACTATTTCTGGAGAGGTTCAACTCAAGATACTAAAACCTGCAGTTGATATAGCTTCCAGTAATCTTGCTGCAGCTTGTCACTGGTCCTTAGTTATTTGATACTTAGTGGGTGGTACATGTGTAGCACAAGTGAATATCATCTACTGTATGTGCAGATATCTCTCTCTCTAAGGAAAAAAGAGGAGAGCTAGCCATCTTCTGTCACGAAGTGGCAGCTACCATATATATATATACTAGCTGGGGATCCTGGCATTGCCCGGGGGGAAAAAATTATTATATAACAACACAAGACAAATAGAGTTTTGACTTTTTAAATAGTTTTTCTTGTTTGCAAATAATATGTTTTATTACAGCGAACTTCATATCCAAAACTTGCTTTTTTCCACGAAAAGGTTAAAAGAGTGTGGTGCTAACACAAGATTGAAAGAGTCCACAAAACAAAAATAATTCCATTATATAAAATGTCTAAAAATAAACATTTTTAGAAGATGTCTAGTGGAGTACTCATGTGAATTTGCACTGACACAGCAAAAACAATTGAGTGAAAAGGGAAGAATACCTCCCCACCTTGCTTGTTGTTTGGTCGGTGATCATGGCTACAGAGATTCAATAATTTATTATTTAATTCTTCATGTACAGTAAACCGAAAATTCCAGTTTTCAGCTTTTATAACCTTGGATCATATAGAATGTGACGCAAATGAATTTTGTAACACAATAACACACAATAAGCCCTTTAAGAAACCAAGATGAGGAGAACAAATGAGAAATGCCACAAATATAAGATATGTGTGAGGTTTCAGACCAAGCCAAGCAAAGAAGAAAGTTAATTTCTTCAGACTACATCATTTCCTGTGAAATTTAGGTACTGTGAAATTTAGGTTCTGCATGTTCTGGTTTTCTTCAGACATGCCTCTGACTTGAAAATCTTTGGTATTTTCTAGCAAATTGCTGCATTAGAACACTATCTCATCAGCTGGAATGGAGATGCACTAAACTTTAGTTTTGACACCTGAAATTTTGATGTGCACTAATTGAAGCCTTACACACCAAACCTCAGATTGACCAACTATTATTTGATTGTGGTCTCCACAAAAGTCATGCAACTAAATGAAGCCTGATTTTCTAGACACACTCTTTGTGTGTCCAATGTAACATCTGGATTAAAAGTAGGTTCTTGTTAAATCTATTCTCTTGTCCTATACCACCATGGTCCTGAAATCTAGACGACATGGCCAGAAATCACAATATCCATCACTTCTGAATAGAATATGAATATAGTGATGATCGAGTGATGGTTGTTGTATTATTTTTTTTATAAGAGCTGAGAGTGAGAGCTGAAGGATGTGGGGCAACTGGTTGGAAGCTGAATTTCTTTTTTCATTAGATGACTAGTCCTCATTATAGTCACAATATTTTGGTTGTTGTACCATCTAGCATTCTGTAGGTGTCTGACAATTTCCAACTGAACCCTTTAATCAATTCACTGTTTGAAATTTTCAGAAGGTTACCAACTATGGCAGATACCTGAATAAGGCTGAAGGGTACAATGTCCAAAACATTATGACTATACTAACCAAGATGAGGACACCAGTCTGAGTAAATCTGTGTATAATAATGATAATTCTTCATCTCAGAAATTCAGACAAGAAATATCTGTCGGACTTTAGCATGAAGCCATATTACTTAAGGATCATGACTTGTGAGATGAGCACATCGACCACTGCACTATCGTTAGTGCTGCTCTAAGTGTGAATGAGAGAATGTTAATTACATCTCATTGTTATTATAGAACAAACATGTTCATGTCTCAGGTGCCATTCCTGGATCAAACAAATTGCTTTCACTTATTCTCAAGATGGAAATTTAATTTATCAGCTTCCCAATCATACACCACAAATCAATAATACCTGCGTGCAGTGTTTGCACTCCTCATTTATCGATAAATTATATCTTGCACATGAGTCCTCACCAAAAGCCAGTAAGTGTGAAATATGAATAAACAACTCTAAAGAATTTGATAATCTTAAAAATAAATATAGAATTCCTCCTGAAATATTACTGATGATGTTATTAAAAAAATCCTCCATTTATAACAGCAGTCACACATCATTATTTTGTCCTCTTAGCTCTGATATAGTTTTGTTGGAACATTCTTGATAAAAACTCACAAGCCTTTTGCTGACACTTGAGTAAGATATTTTTACAGCTATAAAAATTGGAACCTCTCAGTCACATATTGAATCCCTGCTGAGAAATCCAGTCTTCAATGAATTAGGATGTCTTAAAACATGATTGAAATATAACAAATTTTGACTCATTTTCAGCTTAAAATAAAAATAGATTTTAACAGACAATGGATATAAAAGCAATTATTTCTACTGTGTGGGCCATAATTGCAAAAATGAGTAACAAGCCCAATTATTTTTTTATGAGACAAAGTGTTGTTACTATTATACCATGATTTTTTGAGCTAGTTTCAAAGGAAAGAACAAACACTGGGTTGTAGATTCAAAGCTAAAAACAAGAATCACTATCTATATGATATAGCCTCCTGGACAAAAGTGATGGTAAAGCTCATCTGGTTCCCTGGAAGTCATGAGTTCCAACCCTGGTTCAGGTAATGTAAAATATATACTGGGTCAGTGGAGAGCCAGATCACAATCATAAGTAAGAATTTTATGAGTTCTGAAATTTCCTAGGAAGGATGCCAGATGTGACGGTTAAAGAAATGAAAACAACATTCTCTCATGGATCAAATAATTATTCAATTCAGCATTCTCAGAAGGTTACTGAATTCAATAGACACCTGAGGAAGTGCACAGTGGCTGAAATGTGATAAAGATAGTAAAGAAACTGGTCTGAAAGAATCAATGTATAATAGCCCAGGTATATTTGCCTTGTCCCTTGTCATGTTTTTTTGGATGACTATAACAGTGGTTTGGGACAAAATTCCGTCATTTGATCTATAGTTTTGTTAGA
>VCCN01007085.1:9567468-9578251 GCA_006491835.1 Architeuthis dux | reverse complement strand
GTATCACAATATTCAGAGCTTATAATAATAATAATAAAATAAAAAAAGACACAAATCAGTTTAGCCAATATACATGTTTCATGTAAAGTATAACACCCAGTTGTTGGGATTTTTTTATACATACATTCTTCAGGGATACTAGAGTCTTGCTGCCTGTCCACTGTTTACCCTGGCACTCTTGTAAAGGTAGGGATGGTAATCTTTCATTTATTTTTTTGGTGATAGTGTCCCCTGGCCTTTTTCAAAGATTCCTTAGGCCTTATCTCTTTTTCTTCCTTTTTTGGCTTATTTTAGCGCCAGCTACTTTTTAAAAACTTTTTTGTTTTGGCTCCTTATTTTTTATTCATATCCTATTCTTCAATTTAAGTTTTTATTTTAAGGTTTTATTCTAAAATTTTGGGTCCATGGTAATTGAGTTTTGACTCTTTATTTCCTTATTTATTTTTTATTCCTTAGTTTACGTTTTTAAATTAAGGTTTTATTTTAAGATTTTGGGTCTATCTTAAAAATTTTTTAAATTTTAGTTTTTAAAAATTAAGGTTTTAGTCGAAAGTTTTGAGTATGCCTGCACATCGAAACCAGCTCTTTTCTCTGGTTCAGCAAATCTTTCCTATCTTTAAACTTTAAAAAAAGTTTTTCTTGCAGGCATAGATAGCACCTGTCTCTAAAGCTGTTTGGGGGTCTTGAGTTACTAATTATTGACCATTTCACTACTGGGTTTAATCCTGAATTCTTTTGCTCCCAATAATATTTCGATAGTGCTGTGCTATTTTTTAGATGTGGTTGTAGGAATGATCTCTTGTGATTGCAAAATCTTGACTTAAAATTGGTTTTCGAAATACCTATATTAAAACTTTATATTTTTTGGTTGCTCTTTAGTAGCTATTGTCGCTAAGTATATATTGTTTTTTGTTGTGCATTTATTTGCCAGAGGGCATGAGTCAATTTTCAGCCATACTATCAGGTTACTCATCTGAAAAGGCACCATACCACTATAGTTAGCTCAGAAATCTGATATCAGTGGTGTGTCTGGTACCTGAGCTTCAATCTGTACTGTCAGGCATAGTTTTGGGGTACTCCTCTAAAGGGACATTAGAACTCTGCAGCCAGCTCGGGTATTTATCTACTATGGAGTGTCCAGGATCTGAACTTCAATTTCCCAGGTCAGCCATACTGTCAGAATACTCCCTTAAAGGGGTAGCAGACCTCCACAGATATCTCAAGCATCTGCCAGGTGATGGAAATTCCAACAAAATCTACAACCTAGGGACCTTGCTTCCATCATTCCACCTTGGTGGACCATGGCATGCAAATCCTTGGTTTAAAGGGTGGGGTCGGCCGTTCATATGCACTTCACCTTAAAACTCCTTTCGGCTATCCATGTACAGGCCCCACTGACTAAGGACCTGTAAGATGTGAACCCTCCTAAATCTTCACTTGCAAAGCCGTTATATATGTACATCTGTGTAGATATACAAGAGTGGATCAATAAGTCCGTAGCCTGACATGTGATTATTAGCTAAATTTTTATCTGAAATTTTCACTGTATAATGTTCAATCTATTAGGTTGGTACAAAAATAATTGCATTTTTTGTTATTTTAAACTTTGATGTTTATTTTGAAATAAACTATTATTTAACTATGTTCATGGAATATAATATTTTAAAGTGTAAATTTCACTCTATTTATTTAAGCTGAACATTTTCTTTTCACTATTTATTCTGGTTTATTTGAGGCTGTCAAATCAAAGATAGGGGACCATCAACGAACGTACAGCTCAACATTGGTTCAAAAATTTTGAAACAGAGATGAGAGCCTTGAAGATGAGGAGGGTCATGGATGTCCTTCTGTTATTGATGACATCCAATTGAGGGCCATTATTGAGAAAAATTGGAAAAGCAAAAAAAACGCAACAAAGGACCAAGCTGAACGAAAATCAAAAAGATTTGCAGTTACAAAGTCTGCTTTGTGCATCTTCTGTGCAACAAAAATGATCCCTTTCGTGATTACATTGTTACATGTGACGAAAAATGGATTCTGTGCAACATTTAACAACGTTCTGTGCAGTGGCTGGGCAGAGGGGAAGCACTAAAACATTTCCCCAAACCAAACCTGCATCAAAAGAAGATTATGATCACTGTTTGGTGGTTGGCAAGTGGAATAATCCACTACAACTTCTGGCAAAACCATCGGAGCAAAGCAGTATTGCCAGGAAATCGAAAAAATACACCAAGAACTGCAATGTTTACGTCCAATGAGGTCAATCGAAAAGAACCAATTTTTCTCCATGATAACGCCCAACAGCATTTTGTGCGAATGGCTCTGCAGAAATTGAATGAACTAGGCTACGATACTCTACCTCACCCAGCTTACTTACCAAACCTCTCTCCAACCGACTATCACTTTTTCAAGCATTTCGACCACTTCTTACAAGGGTAGGTCTTCACCAAGCAGCATCTCAAAACGCCTTTGAAGAATTCCTTGGTTCCAGGACCCCAGAATTCATTGGTTCCAGGACCCCAGAATTCCTTGGTTCCAGGACCCCAGAATTCTATGCTTCCGGAATAAATAGACTTGTTTATCATTGGCAAAAATGTGTAGATTCTGAAGGTTTTTATTTCGATTAATAACTTTTATACTAAGCTGAGATATACTGCTTTAAAGTTGATAGTGAAAAACTGCAATTATTTTTGTACCAACCTAATATATGGTAAATGGAGAAGTGTTGAGTTAAGTGCATTGATAAGGAATGATGTTATGTTGAAAAATAAATATTTGTTGTGTAAAATAAATTCTTTTTCTTCATTAGTCTATGAACTGATGTATATATATATATATATATAAATTTGGTTGTCTATGCATTTGTATGATTGTATGTATGCCTTTACTGAGAGAAGGGAAGGATAAAAATCAAGTAGAGATTGTGAAAATCAGCAACCAGAGAAATAGGTGAGTAAAAATCATCAGCCAGAGAAATTGTATGTGGAAGGGGTTCAGCTGTCACTCCTGTATTAGCCTTAAAGATGGGCAAGAGACCTGGGTGGGGTGGGAATGTTACTGAGCCAGTGGACAAATTATTATCAAATGTGTGTGTGTATATATATTTATGTATATATACAGTATCGCCAATATATAAGTATAACCCTACCACTTTTAATAGAAAGTTAATTGTCTTCTAAACCAAACATAGCAGTGTGGAACAGTGTGGAACATTATACAATTGAAATGGATATTATCAGATATTATTTATGATAAAACTCTACAGCATTGAAACTGTTGCCAAAAATATTTTTTAGTAGGGGTGTACTTATCTTGGATGGCAACATATTCATATTTCAATGCTGTAGAGTTTGGTCATAATATCTGGTTTAGAAGAAAATTAAATTTGTATAAAATAGTGGTAGGGTTGTACTTATTTATGGGCATACTGTATATTTGAGTTTGCTTAAAATCAGAATCTCAAAAATCACAATGCCATTTGTTAGAAATAATCCAAGATTGAATTGATATAGCTGATAATTACTTAAACTAAAATATACCAAGAAAGCCTTTCTTAGCTTTGTTACTTCTGTGAAACTTTTTTGTACTGCTTTTAATTACCTGCTGTTCAAAATGTGATAGATTCAAATTACACCACAATAGTTAATGATGATCTCAAAAGCTATTTAGTATAGACAACAGCAGGTAACCTTGCTTCTCAGAAATAAATATAAAATAAATTTTCTTTTGCTATTATTTTTCACCCCATCTTTTTATTTTAAGATTTAAAAGAAAAATTCTACTATTGATTACAGGAAGGATAAAAATGGTTAGCACTCATTGCAGGAAGTGTTCTGTAATTTAGGAATGAAATTTGTCTGGAGCTTTTCTTTAACGAAATCAATTAATCATGACCAGTGCTTTCTCTTGATAAGAAAAGACAATAGACAAATCACCAAGAATAGGAATTGGTCAAGTAGTGAATGCTCAGTAACAGACAGGGTATTGATTAACCCTTTCTTATTTCAATTTATCGTGAGTGCTAGACAAGAAATCCACTTTCTGAGAATGCTGAGAAATAGATGAATTGCTGCTAAAGAGAGATCCGAAGATAAAACACCTGTTGTTTTGAGAATTAATTTCACTGCAACTACCTTACTATGAGCATAATTACTTATGAATGTCTCTCTACTTCTGCTAAGTGGTCTGGCCACTTTATCTGATTTAAATGTGGATTTAATGCACAACTCACTCAAGATTCTGAGTGATAAATTTTTACATAATTTGCATAAGTAAATGTTTTATTTCATTAAACAGGAAACATAAAAGTAAAGGCAGTGTTGTTATAGCGGCTGTCCTGGACTTCATTATAAAGGAAACTCGAAGACTTGCCTATGAAAAAAATCTGGAAATATTTGTATTGCACAACATACATCTTTGTCGGCCGGAGAGTGAAGAGTGGGAGAGAGATGATAAGGAAAAACCGCCAGTCTCTCCCCAACAGGGTCAGCGGTCTTGTGACTTTCGGCTATGCTGATGTCTGTCTGTCTTCTTTGAGTGTCGAGATTTCGGTCCGCTCTCAGGGATGGCAGTCTCCTGCTTTATAGTTTCTCTAAGGCATACCTGGCGTGAATCACGGTGTCAATCACCGGTTCCCATTTCCTGTTTTGAACACTGACAATATTTAAACAATATACCTATTCCCTGAGGTGACTGGGTTCACTTACATTTCTGCCCAGGTGTCCGGAAACACAAATCATAACAGCAGTAGTTATTTACATAACAATTGTCTTGGCATAATATTAAATAGATAATCTTAAATAACTATCAATAAGAATTTTGCATAATTGCTTTTTCACCGTGTGTTCATATACATAAAAGCCTACAATAAATATGACCAACTTATTAATATTATTGCTCTGGTAGGATAATCTTAAATGACTATCATGAAGAATTTTACATAATTGTATTTTTCCCATGCAGAAGTCCCATGGCAGTAAGAATCTGAATGATAAATTTTACATAATTTGCATGAATAAAAAAAATGTTCTTATTTCATTAAATAGAATGAAGGAAAATAAAGGCAGTAGTCATTAACATAACATATGTACAAGGTATTCAATCATCTTGGCATTTGTTTGGACAAACCTGCTTTTATCTAGATGTAAAATTCCATGAAATTTCAAAGTAAACCTGGAACAATTAAATATTAATTGCCAACTGTGTTTTTTAGTTTAATCATTCCATATAAATGGACATTGAGTGTATTAGTAAGTACATCATGTAAAACAGTTTTTTCTATGTATCTACTTATATAATGAACAGTGTGTTTTTTTCGGTGTTTTTGTCTGTAACAATGCACTCTTCCACTTAAAGGTAACAATTTTGCTGATAAAAGTATCTCCAACCCACCATTTGAAACAATGGACTCTTCCACTGAAACTAATTCAGTAGTTTCTTTTCTAAAAAAAATTAATCTCATAGAAATTCAAATATATCTGTGAATCTTTTCATGGGGATTGACTAGTAACTAAATAAATGTATACCCAAAGTGGACAAAGAAATACCTGAATCCTACATTATAAGGGTTACCTCCTTTGAAATTAAAAAACTTCTGTTTACCCCATCACATTTGAAGGCCAAAGAATGGATTGGCCAAAATGTTGTGTTAACAACGCAAACAACAAGAAGGAGTTTAATCGTCTGAAGAACTATTTGAAATGTATACCTATCCTGTGCAGTCCTGAATTCAGAAGATCCATGTCAGAGTATTTCTGATTAAATATTCTGTGAGATTTTGTCATAAGCTAATTTTATTATGTTTAAAACATGGCAGAAGGTAATGTTTTGTCTTTCATTAAGTATTATTGAAAATTTAAGTGTGTATGGTGAAAACAGTCGACAAAGTACATTATTATTATTATTGTTATTATTGTTATTATTATTGTTGTTGTTGTTGTTGTTGTTGGTTTTATTTGCTTTATTAAATGCAAAGGTGCTATTTTATTTAACAAATATTAAAATGGAAAATTTGTTGACAATGAGTTTTTATATACTCTACTCAAATATTATTAAATTGTTTTATATTATTTAAATTGTTTTACTTTATTTAAATACTTTACTCATACTGATTTTTAAAAATCAGCAAAGGAAAAAGCAATTACTATAGTTATTTATATAAAACATCCCATGCCCAGGGCCAGATTAAACTATACCAGTGCCTCTAGGCTATTAGCAATATTGGGCCCCCACCCCTGTTTTGTGTATAATCTTAAGTAAGTAATGCGATCTGTCAATCGTGTGAATAAAGTGGATTATTATGTGCTAATGTGTAATATATTCATTCCATTTTTAAAAGAGATATTTGTTAGGACATTTTTATTAAGTTTTAAGATAATAACAATATCTTAACAATTATAGTGAGTGCTCAGACTTCATAACAGGGAATGTTCTTATTTTGACAGTTTTATTGTTTAATTCATTTTCCCTGTAGTAGTAGTGATACATTTTTAAATTGCTATTTATTTTGGGCTCTACACTGTAGCATAGTTTGTGTATAGGCTAATCCGGCTATGGTCGTGTCAAAAATAAAATCAAGAAAAACATGAATATTTCAGAATTTTTCCGGGGCCCCTGTTAGCTACGGGATAATCCTGCCATGCCCATGCCAGAAATTTACTTGTTGGCATGCATTTGTTTTTGCATATCAATTTCAAGATGCAAAATTTCACATAATTTGAGAGTATATATTAAAGACACTTGAATGTATTTTTGAAATACTGGCAGTAGCGGTATACAAATGTATATGTAATTCTGCCCCTAATTTAGATAAATGATTTAGTCTATAGAAGAGGAAGTAGTTAATATTTTGAGTCTCATAAGTCAAATTAATATGGGTCTGGTGAGAATCTGATACATCCTGTAAAATGGAAGAATATCATATTTTTATTGATAAAAAAATTAAAGTAATGCCTTCTGGTTAGTAATATCAAGTTCCATTATGAATTGCAAAGATATATTCATGTGACTAAACAAGAAACTTTTTGTTAATTTTTAGGTTATTTTTCATGGACTTCACTTTCTGTTTTAATTTCTTCATTAAAGAATGAGTAATGTGTTGGTTGTATGAAATATCATTGAAATAAGAGTTCATTGTACATCTTGGAAAAAATACACTTAAATATTAAGACATATACACATTTTACTTGCAAAGTAATTAAACTTTTTCATTTGCTATACAGCTGGATAATGTACTTTATATTGGTCAATAGATACCATGCAGTAATTAGACCGATGTAGGTTTCTACCAATTCTTTCCCAGCTCCTCATCTTTTTTAATGAGCATGGATTACATAGTTTAGTAGGAGAACGTGTAGCAATATTTGTCTCTGCTTGACCATTCCCTCTCTAGGCTAGTCTTGAAAGTGTTCACATTCTCTGCAGTGACCGTGACTTCACTCAGGCAGTTCCAGTCCGCTGTCACTCTTGCAGTGAAGAACTGTTTTCTTGCGCCAGTTACAAGTTGCGTTTGAAGTTTGTATCTGTGGCCTCTGGTGTGTGTGTTTGGTGAAAGGTTCAGCATGTACTTGTTTGGGCAGATAGGGCAACGCCAGTGAGTGTTGACTGAGTGTTGGTTGGTCAGGATACGGTAGGTTTCTATTGCATCAACTCAACTGTGTCTGTATGCGAGAGTTGGCATACCAATTTAGTGGTTCTTCACTTTTTCGATTGCGTCCTGGTCACACTTCAACTGAGGAGACCATGCACAAATATGTCCGACATTTCAGTAATATTATTACTTCATTATCATTTTGCTCTTTGTGCAGCGGCTATGACTTCAGTTTCAAATACCTTCTTATTTATGCATCGTACATACCACACTCCCATTAATTATTATGTTAAAATAATAACCGTATTTATCTGTTCCTGATTACTTTCACCATTTCTCCAGTGGTATTTGTTTTATCAAGTTCAAAAGAATAAAAAGTTAAGCCATCTTGATGTTTTGAATTTGATACTTTGAGAAAACATGGCGTATTGTGTATCACCTGAACTGACATTTTCCTACAGAATGATACTATCAAAACAACATTGTTTCTCAAGAGAAAACACAAGAAAGGGAATTACTTGATAATAACTTTTGTTAAATATATAAATATATGGCAGATGGGGTGATAGTACACACACACATACACACACATATTTATATACTGTAAATCTTAGATCTTAGAGGTGTCTTTTAAGTTTACTTTAAATCATCTCAAAAGCAACGTTTCCTCTGAAGAAAAATGAAATTCAAAATTAGCGTTAATATAGAAATATAAAAGAAAATCTTTTCTCCCTCAGGCAAAAAAGTGCCGAAATTCGTCACAGCCCTCATCATTTTTCTTTTTAGAAAAACAATAAAAACTAACACATGTCAATTTTTAAATATAAATTTATTACAAACAGAAAAAATACCTTTAGTGAGAATGATGTGCATTTGCTTGTTTATTGTTGCACAACAAATCATACAACAATTGCAAAGTTTTATTTTTTGCAGGAAAAATTGCAATAACCTGCAAATAATGATCCTAAAGCTAGAATAAAATAATTCGCAATTGCACTCGCAACCCCCACTTTGGGAAGGCCTGAACTATATTATGTGGTTTACAAGTCATAGAAAAGACAGGTCTGGTTAGTCACTCAATAGAAACTGTCACGTGACCAACATCTTTTTGCAAGATGCCATATTTGAGGTGATCAAATTAAATATAGGAAAAAGGGGTGATTAATGAATCAGTTACTTCTCTCACGTTTTGTTGGGCAGTGATCACTAAAAAAGTTTGAATTTTCAAAAGACAAGTGGACACAAACAAAAAGTGATCAATTTAGCATAGACTTACATTGCAAATTGAACCCCCCCCCCCACTAAAAACCTACTTAGGGGGGAATTTTCAAAAATGGTGAGGCCTGTATGTGTGATGCATACTTACATACATAGCCAGCCAGCCAGACAGATGAAGTTGAAAACTGAAAGAAACCTATGTTGACAGTTTTGGTGACAGTTTTTGTTGACAGTTTTTCATATTCAGAAGAGAGGAAAATGAGTTCCACATGAACTTATGGAAGTGAACATCAGTCCACCGTTAAACACTTGTCTTTCTCTTCTTGCTTAACACACAAAAAGTAATGTTCAGACATAATAGTCATTGCTGAAAGAATTGGATGTTTTAGAAGAATTTAAAACGTAGAAAATCATGGCTATATCCAGGACAGGCTTCGATATCTCACCCTAAATGGAATCTATTGTGGAAAAATACTCTGTGTTAGGGAAATTTCAAGGGAATTCTTTATTACAAATTGCTGAAACTGTTACTGAATAATGTTACAGTGAGCAATTAGTTTTTTTGAATGATGCATTGGGGAAAAAAGACATTTTTCAGGGTAAGGAAGTTGACCAGCATAGCTGGAGATTTGGGGACCCTGGGGAGCTTGAATCCTTGAGGGGCCTCCTCCAACATTTAGTGAGATTTGTTATTGTATAATGTTAGTATAAATGCAGTAGGTAGGTGAGTTACTATTCATAAAGCTTTTGGGGGGCCCCCTCCATTGGGGACCTGGTGGGGGAGGGCTAAGATCATCCCTTCTCCTGCCTCCCTAAGCTACGTCCCTGCCAGTAATCAAGTTGGTCTGCCTGGCTGGCTATGTATGCATGTATATATGTATATGCATATGGAGATAGAGGGCTGAAAATTTCAACATTTACTCCTTATTATGTCTAGAAAAAAAATTCTTTTTTTTTTTACCACCCCCGCCCCAATAGGTTTTTAGTGGTGAGGATTGGTTCAATTTGGAATGTAAATTGACCCTTAGGTTGTGTCTGCAAGTTTTGTGAAAATTCAGAGAAGTAACTTATTAATTGATCACCCTTTTTTCCAATTTTTTAATTGATCACTCCCAACACAGCATGCTGCCAAGAGATGTTGGTCCTATGACGGTCTCTATTGTCACTTGTTTGGCTTTATGTAACACTCCTTGTCTGGTCAGTTGTTCCAAAGTTCAAGGTATTGAAAAATTCTTTGAAGAATTCATTGGATCAAAACCAGAATTATTCTTTTCCGATGAAATGTACAACTTCACAGAAAGGTGGTCTAAGGTCATAAAAACAGAGAAAATACTTTAATGACTGAATAATGATGCTATGAATTTATATGAATAAAAGATTTTGTTAAAATGCTAGAAACTCTTGCATCAACCATATATCAGATGGTAATATGTTGTACTAAAAAAACTTCAAATTCTAGAAGCTCTCTAGAAGGATTAAAATAAAGAAAGAAAAAACCTGCATCCAAGCAGGGTATTATTTGGCCGTGTTACCAGGATTTTGAAAGTATTTAATAATTAGAAAAATACAGTTGGCTCAGAAAATGCCTCATTTGCACGCAGTTATGTATATTAACATTGTCATAGTGCAAAAATGCTAAATGCTGAAATTTAAATTCAAAATCACCCAACATACTCAAAGTACTGCATTTCATAATTATGGATGATTGTTAATTCCTACATTCACTTCCCAGGAAGTAAGAAAACAAGATATATATATATATATATATATATATGATAATTATAAAGACATTTAATTAGTTGAGAACCTATATTAGCTCAGCGCAAGTGTGAACGACTGCCGGCCCCTCTACTCACATGTTTGTATTTAGGCACATGTCGACAGTAGGAAATGTCTTTTTCCCAGCATCGTTATGTCGGATTGTCATGATATCCATACCATGAAAAGGGTCAGACACCTGTGCGGAAATGTAAGTGA
>VCCN01007085.1:9386628-9397441 GCA_006491835.1 Architeuthis dux | reverse complement strand
TATATAAGAGCAGTAGTCCATTATGAGCTCTCTTTCATCATGCAAGCAATACCCTTCTAATTGCCACTGCTGCTACCTTCTCTCTCTCTCTTTCTCCGAGATTACTCAATCCCTTACTGCAGAAAGTAACCTTCACAGGAATTGTGGGTATTCAGAAGTAACCCCATAAAAAAGACACCTTAAGTGGGCTATTTTCAGTGTACCTTTCCAAACATCTGACATTATTCTCTTTGAAAGCAAATCTTTTTTATTGGCCATTTTTTTCGTTCCACATTTTTTAATCTGTCAGTTTACTTTTCATTGTTTGCCTTTTTTTTCTTGTTGCAGTACATTCACGGTATTGTCTTCTATGTCAATAGTGAAAAAAACCTGTTGAGCACATTGTTTGCTGAGCAGTAATCTCCCTTTGCTACTCACAGGTATTTCCCAGGTGGCATTCCCTTTGAAGTAATTAACAATGATAACAAAACCTGCATAGATTTTACATGTAGTATTTTAAACTTTGCTTCAGGACCTTTATCTGTTCATGGATACTTAATACTCACCCTTACTTTTATACATTGTATTGATAATGATTACATAATCATAAATTTGTATTCTGGTGAATATGTAATCTTGGTTAATGTTTCCCTTTTAATATCTTATATAACAGCTTAGTGTGAGCTTTCAAATGAAAATGAAACAACTTATTGTAGGGAATAGCATTGAAATATTGACAGTAGATCCCTTTTAGTACAGGTAAAAATGCTGACTGAATTTTAAACCTATTAAATCCATGGTAACAGAGGAAATATCAAACATTAAAAAAGATGGAGGTAAATTATAATAAAGATATCATAACAGTGTTTTGTGAATACAAAGCATAACCAATTCAAAATTCTCTGAAGAATAACAGAATTAGCTTTAGATTTAAAGTTAGGTCTAGTTTAGTACTTTCAACCAGGAAGCAAAAGACAACCAGCTAGATCTGTACCCTGTCTGTCTAATTGATCTATTTATCTGTCTCCCAAGGTGTATATTTCCACTGGTCCATCAGTAGGGATTCAGCTTTCAATGTTAGCAGTAAATACCAAAATTCTAGTAAAGGTCAGGCTTTGAATACAAAATCACATCACAAGCATGCTCAGGCTTATGTGATTGGTTCAATACAATCCTGTGAATAATGAAAAGTTTTATGTTAGTCTTGGCATAGTCAAGAAAATATCTTTATATCTTTTTATCCATTGTATATTTATCTTCCTCTTTATCAGTTTATAGATTGATAAATTGACTGCACAGAAAGGCATTAGATAGACTGTTATTTATGCAATACACACTAGCCTTGAGCCAAACAGAAGTACCAGGAGGTCACATCATGATAGTAGTGAGAGTTATCTTCATTCAACTATTCAATACAGGCCTAAATAACCAAATAGACAACTGAGTTGGAAAATATTTTGATTTTAGCATCACCTTTATTGTTTTATCTTTATTTTAAAATTTCCCTCTTCTATTATTGTTTTAAGTTCATTCTTTTTTTAATTTTATTTTCCTGTCATTTCTAACTGTTATTGGACTTAACATACAAACATCTATTTTTGCAATACATAATAAAATCTAACTGATTGCTTCAATTTCAAGGGAGAGTTGGGATTTGTTTTTGAAAATGCATGTCCAGCATTTTGTACCATGTAGATCCACTTTGTTCGCCATCAACTTGAAATAACACAATATATCGCATACACATTTGGGTCTTCACTTTATTACACTCAAACTCAGGCAAGGCGACTATTCGCAAGGACGCCAACCGCTAAACTGATTTGAAAACAGTAAAATATCAAAAAGAGGACTCCTGATATGGGAGAGTTCTACTAATGATCATTAACAAAGAAAGCTAACAGAGTTATCTTTCTTTGTATATGATATATTAACATATTGACACAGCACACTCCAAACCCAAAACTAAAAGTGGATGATGCTGATGCTCATGCATATTTTACTTTTGTCAGTAATAATATAATTTCTTCTATTTTTTGATCTGAAACTTACCGAATTTATTCAAGACCATTTTTGTTGTTTTTATTATACTAATCCTTTGTTGGTCAAGTTTGACACATAAAATGAAAAAGAACTTCTTAATAAGACCTGCATCTTTTTATGTTTTTAAAGTATATGATGCCAATAAAATTGTGGTTTGTAGATTTGTATGTCTGCTAAAGATGCATTTGACTGACAACAACTCACAAACAAACAAGGACTTATAAGGAAATGAGAAGAGATAAAAACTGAGAACAGTATATAAAATAATAGAAATAAGAGGGGGGAGAAGAAGAGAGGTGAAAAAAAGAGACAGGGGAAAAGAGAGAAGAGGAATGAAAAAAACTTAAGGAAAAGAGACTGATGGGGAAGGGAGAAGGGAATGATAAAATAGACTGAAAGAGAAGGGGGGAACAGAGGAGTGAAAAAAGAGACTGAAAGAAAAGCGAGAAAACAATGGAAAAAGAGACCGAATGAGAAGGGAGAAGAAGAACAGTGAACAAAGAGACTGAAGAAGTGAAAAAAGGGGAAAAGCAAAGAAATTGTTGACTACTCTTAGGATGCTGCTGCTGCTGCATCATCAGCATCAGCAGCAGCAGCAGCAGCAGCCTTTTAGCATCCATCATTGGATATTGACCTTTCTCAAGATTCGCCAGACCTCTCTATCATGGGCCTCGCATAGCCAATACTTTCTGAACTTGTCTAGATCATCACACCATCTTATTTTTTGCCAGCCACGGTTTCTCATATGATCTCTGGGGATCCATGTTGTGAGTTGTGATGTCCAGCAGTTGTCTGACATTCTTGCAACATGACCAACCCATAGCCATTTCTAATGGATTCTATGATATCGCTGACTCCTGTTCTTTCTCTAATATACTGTGCTGTCTTGTGATCTCTCCATATAATGTTGTGCATGATTCTCTTCCATGCACATTGCATGTTTCTCAGTTTGAGGGTCAACCTTTTGGTTAGGTTCCATGTTTCAGCTCCATAGGTTACTATCGGGAGGACAAATTGGTTGTATACCTTTCTTTTTAGGACTACTGGGATCTTCTTGTTCTTGAAGGTTGAGCTTGCTCTACCGAAAGCTTGCTAACCTAAAGTGATTCTTCACCTGATTTCTTCTTCTTTTGAGGATTTCATGGAGATTCATTGTCCTGGGTAGATGTAGTGGTCCACTTTCTTCAGCTCTGCATTTTCAATTTTGATCGTTGTGTCTTTGTCCTCAACATGTTTGTTTTACTGAAGTTCATGTGAAGACCAATTCTCCTGCTTTCTTCATTCAGTTCGTCATGCATACATGGCTGTAAATACACCCCCCCACACACACACATATATATATAATGTTAAATCTGTTTGATTACTTCTCTATTTGCCCTTTCTCCATCTCTTTCTCTCCCCCTAACTAACTAGTCTATCTTTCTCTGCTTAGTTTTTCTTTTGTATGTTCCTCACTTTTGTATGTTGCCGTCTCTCACTTACCTGGGAAAAATGATGCATTCTAAGTATTTTCATTGCTTTTCTATTACAGAGCAATCCATTTATTATAATCATGGACAATGTTTTCAAATGGTTATTGTTATTAAAATCAGTTAGTCCCAAAAACTGTATTTAAGATGAATTAAAAATGATGTGAAAGTTTTTATAATGATCATATTAATTTCTTATAAAATTGTTTATAACAATAAATTTAATTACATAACAATGGATTTATAACAATGAATGTACAAAGTTTATAACAATGAATTCAATAACATAACAATGAATTTAAATTTATAACATTGAATATAAATTGTTCCAATTTTTATATCCTTTGCTTAATGTTATCAACCAGTTATTGTCATCTAAAAGACCCTAAAGTGATAACAATAAGCAGCGTCCTCTGTATGTAGTATATATTTACCTGCTTCTCTTTGCTTATCATCATCTCTCTATTTTTCTGTCAATGATGAGCCTATTCTTTCCATCTCCTTTTCTCTCTTTCTCTCCGTGTCCATCCATGCATCTATCCGTCAATCAATCAATCTTTCATCCAATCTTTGACAGTAGCTCTCTTTCCGCATTCTTCTCAATGACACATATCTCTTGATGCTGCCCACAAGAGCAGCATTTGTTGCTGGCAAAATACACAGTGGGTGCATTGTGTCATCACAGTGGTGTGCACCAAATGAGCATTCAGGAAGAGCCCAGCCTTCAAAAGTGGCTACAGTTCTCAACTGACATTTCACAGTGGAGACAAAGTAAAAAAAAGAAACCTTGCCCCTGAAGCAGATCAGTGTTGGGAAGCGAACAACACAAAGAATAGGTTGATAATAGAGAATGATTAAATTGAGACAAAAATCAATAGTTAAAACAGTTTTTGTCTTCTTTATCATGTCTGCAGACAGCTGACAATAAAAGTTAGAGAGTAAGGATAAACTGGTTAAAAGCTGTAGAGAAAAGATCTGAGATTGTAAAGATAATGATTTGTAATATGATCATTTATGTTTAGAGATTATTTATTATTTATAGTGGATATAGAGAGTAAAAATTAGAGTTAGAATCTAAAGTATTTAATATTATAAAAACACCTAAATATGAAATACTCTCGCCTTATGAGTCAAGTATTGTATTTCATTTTTTAAAGGAATTATGTTTTAAACTAGCAAGTTTTAAGCACTTCTCATGCTATACCACTGCTTATGGTTGTCAGTCTACACATCTAATTGCTGTACAGAAGCAGTACTGATGTAAACATAATGTGTAAACAGGTCTGGTTACTCAATAGAAACTGTCACATGGCCTATGTCTTTGGCAGCATGCCTTGTTAGGGTTGATCAATTACAAAATTGGAAAAGGAGTGATCAATGAATAAATTACTTCTCTTGCCATTTATTTGGCAGCGATCACTAAAAAAATCTGAATTTTCAAAAAACAAGCGTGAATGCTCTCTGACACAAACTAAGGACCATGTGATCTGTGTGATATATATATTTTGCATAAATCTACATTGCAAATTGCCCCACCCCACCCTCTAAAAGCCTATTTAAAAAAACAAAAGTTTTTTTGAGGCATAATAAGGAGTAAATGTTAAAATTTTCAGCCCTCTAGCTCCGTTGGTGTAGCTTGTATGCATGATACATACATAGCCAGCCAGCCAGACCAACTTAAAAACTGAAGAAACCTATTTTGACAGTTTTGGTGACCATTTTGGTTGACATTTTCTAATACATGGTCTTATACAGACATAGACATACATATGTATACTCATGCAAACACAATATATAATTATACAAGGGTGGATCAATAAGTCCATAGCATGATGCAGTTATTAGCTGAATTTTGATCTTAAATTGCCACTGTATAATATGTGATATGTATAATTAATATTAACCACTGAATTAAGTGCATTGACAAGGAATGGGATTATGTCAAAAAATAAATATTTGTTATGTAAAATAAAAGCTTTTTTTCATCATTAGGTTACCAATTTAGTGATGTACCTACGTATATATATTTATACATACACATACATACACATATTGATCTCTCTCTTTTTCTATATATATGTATATAAATATATATGATAATTATAGAGACATTTATTAGTTGAGAACTTATATTTGCCCAGCGCTGGTGTGAGTGACTGCTAAACGAGCAGCCTAAATCGTAAATGTGAATAAGTAAACAAGCACCATACAGGGATCGAACCTGCATCCACCTTGGAAGCAACTGTATACACAGGTTCTGCTCTACCAATTGAGCTAACATTGGTAGAGCAGAACCTGCGTATAAGGTGGCTTCCATGTCTTTATAATTATCATATTCTGTCGGATATAAAATTATCCATCATTTGCTTTCATAAATATATATATTCATACATGAACATACATACACACATAATATTGATCTCTGTCATTCTCTCTCTATATATACACTGATATGCCAAAACATAATGACGACCTATCAAATAAGGTGTTGGTCCACTATATGCCCGCAAAACAGCTCTTACCCAATCAGGCATGAACTCTACAACACCACTAATGGTTTTTCTAGGATCTGGTGCCAGGATGTTAACAGCAGGTCCTTTAATTCCTGCAAGTTACATGTTGAAGGTTCTGCAGAGCAAATTTGTTGGTCCAACACGTCCATAAGTGCTCAATGGGATTTAGATCTGATGAGTTTGGTGACCAGGGCAACACAATGATGTCTTCTTCATGTTCCTGAAACCATTCCTGTACCACTCATTCAGTGTGGAAGTGCGGATTGTCCTACTGAAAGATATCACTACAATTGTAGAAGACTGTTGCTATAAAGGGATGTACCTGGTTTCCAATGATGTTGAGTTAGGTGGTATGTGACAAATTTCTTGCATTGATAAGTCTTACCCACTCAATGCTTTTTGGTGGTTGGTGATTTTTCCCTCCCCGTACCACTGCCAATAGGTACTCACCACAACTAACCATGAGCACCCTACAAGCTGTGCTGATCCGGAAATGCTCTGACCTAGTATTCTGGCCATAACAATTTTTAATTCATCAAAGTCGCTCAAATCTTTCTTCTTGCTCATAATTGTGGCATTCAAAACATCAAAATGAAATACTAGAGGCAAGCTTGCCTATTTATATACCTCTGACCCTGACATGCACAGTTATTACAAGACACTAGCTGTCATTCTTGCCACATGTCACTGCTCATGATGTTTTGGCTCATCAGTGTATGTATATAAATATATTCATACACACACACACACATATAGATCTAGATATATGATAAAATTTAATCTGAAATATATGTTTATAGAAAATTAAAATTAGTTTATGAAATAAGGAAGATCAAATTTTAATATTTTAATCTATTGGCTTCATTAATTCTATGACAAATTCAGTATTCTAAAAAGTAAGTAACCTATAATACCAACATTTCAAGGAATGTGAGGTTAAGGAAAATAGGTTTGAGTCATATGTTTAATATCAACACTATCTCTTCTCTGGCTTGTTACTACATTGAAGACCATTGAACAAGCAAAAATCTATTTCTTTTCAAGCTCTATCATATAGCATACCAAACTACAAGTGAATGTTTATATTTGAACTATATTTCTTAATAACAATTTTAAACAATGACTGTAATTATTATTTTTATCATTGCTATTATTAATATCATTATTCTTAGTGCATTCTTTTTTCCTACTCTTTCTTTCTTCTTGGAATATTTGTAGATTAAAATATTCATATTGCAATTTCTGTGCTATTCAAATTTTGATTAATTATAAGAATTTCTGTGTGTGTGAATGAATGTTAGATTATCTATCTGTGTTCTTGTAATTTTGATTGTTTATATGCACACACAAACAAATATCTGTGTGTGTATGTAGAGTTTATATTCATTTGGTCCAAGCAAATGGCACAGGGTCATAGTTTTTCAAAAGATTAAACTTCACTATTCTGTCACAGGGTGAAGGATGACGTGCACTTTTAAGTATTGTTTGCCAATGCTTGAAAGTAAACCTGCAAATGTCAATGTTGATTTGCAGACTTTGAGGGATAGAAAGGAAGGATAGCTTCAAAACAAAAAATCAAATTGAAAAAGGTCAGATTTCCGGGTGTAACAGATGAAGGTTCTAGGTCATTCTGCAGGTAAATATTTGTTATGTAAGTTATGACTCATAAAAGAATCTTAATTGATACATATAGTTGGTTCACAAAAAAAGATTTAAGAGTACAGAATCAGTCTTACACAGCTGTATATTTAGTTGTAGCAAGTTCTATCTTGGCTGGATAGAACACACACATACATACACTCAACTGAGGTCAAATCCAGGCTGAGACAGTTTGTATTCACTTTGCACATGCCCTTCGAAAATGCATGAATCTATCTCTTCTTCCCCTGGATACAGGTAAATAGCAGGGCAGAGTGGGTCCTCTAGCCATGGTTGGCAACCAGTCCAGGAGACAGACAACTCAAAACAGTTAGTAAAGCCCCCTCAATGCGGCTGGATGCCAAATTTGATTTCCGTCCGGTAGCTCCTGTGGCCAAGTTGAAGCCAAACATATAGTACTCTGCTTTCCATTGGACAACATCAGCGAGGCCTAGAGGGGAATTGCTGACTGTGCATCCTAGGATCTCCTTACACTTTGCCCAGGCTTGTGTCCTGGAGAGGTCACTTCAGTGCTGTTTTATTGTCTACTGAGAAGAAGGAGGGTCCTCACTTCCGATCCTCTTTCCATTTTGACTGTCTTTACTTGGAAAAGCCCAGAAGTATCCTAGAGTGCCAACCTTGTTTGTGTAAACTGTTCTTTCATTCAGAAGATTTGTAAGGATTTCTTTCAATGTTGACCTTCCAACATATTCCACAAAATACAAAAGACTGTAGCCTTAATCCCTAGGCTGTTTCCTCAGTCTATCTACTGGCTTCTGTAATCTGGCTCCTTCAGATCCATCATCTGGCATCCTCAGAATACCGCCTGGCTACTTTAACATTATTGATCTCCATGGACACTGTGGGGTAAGAGATCATATAGGAAATGAGCAATTAATTCCTAGTATATTATTCCTATTGGGTGTCCACTGCAATTGCATAGGAGTCACTTCGAAAATGCTTGCTCAACCATACGATACTGCATTAGCTCCAACCTCCCTTGTCTCAGCTCCCTGACTCAATGAAGGTTGGGAGGGATCAGGACCCTTCTTCCTCTCATATTCTTTTTTCTGTTTTTTTTTTGTAATGTGTATTATATTTGATTATTTGTTCCTTTTTTGTATTAGATAATAGGATAGGAGTCCTCATTAGAATTCAATGCAAGTTCCGGATCTTTTGATGTGCTGAACATTCGTGGTACAGTACAGCCTTTTACAATCTGGCCAGATTTCCAATACCAGTAGCTAGTCCAGGTGTCCAAAGAAGGGCAATCTCATCGGATATGCCCAAAACTTCTGCAGTTAAAATGTGCTCTCCTGATTTCTTTGTCACAATGACAAACGATATGACCAAGCTGGTTGCATAAGTAGCAGCGTTTCATCACAGCATAATAGTAATGTGCTGTATGGCCAATTTCTTTGCAGTTGATGCAGCAGACTTGTCTAGAGTAGCAATCACTAGCCAAATGGCCTACATGGTGGCATTTGTAACAGTGACTAGTGTGGTTTGCTCGTCTATTAATTTTCAGGTTTCCAACTTCCAGATTTGTGGATTCAGGGATCATATGATCTAAGTCGACATATAGACGGCAATGACATTTAGAGTCACCAGGTCTTGCGGGTTTCGAAAAGTTCATATTTCTGTATCTCTGCGCATTCTCCAGTGAACGTCTTTTAACTCCTTGTTTAGGAAATTCTGACACTCTGTCAGAGAAAATTATCTATTCTCCATTTTTGGAGATGTGTCAAACCAAATCTTATCTAGTGTTTTGAAGTTTTGTGTTGTTTTTGTCAGCTTTGTGTTATTGTTAACAACCCGATTCAAAGGGTTTGTCTTCTGTTGCAAATTCATCCATTCTAGAAGTTGTTCAGTTATTAATTTAACACATTTTTAAATCTGTGTATTACGTTTTTGTAGAGTTTGATCTTCAGAATATTTGCTTCTCCACTTCCATACACCTTGTTGATACATCTGCTTGTATGTATCCTGCTCCGATTTTAATATGGTGATTTTATTTTCCAAATCAATTTTAAGTCTGGCATCCTCTTCAGTCAGTTCCAAGAAAGAACTTTCCTCGATTTTAATTTCCGACTCATTGTTTACATCAATACTGATTTATTTTTCTTCCATTTTCTGCTTTGTTTTTGCATTGTTGTATTTTCAACTGTTTGTTCGGAAGTCATTTTTTTCTTATTTTTCTTGGTGTCATTAGTCGTAGCATCACTGCACACTTCAAAAAGTTTGTCTAATATTCGGTATAAATAAAATAAGCCATGTTCAGTATTTAAACGAGGTAAATCCATGCAAACAAAAGATGTACTCATACAGATTCAATTTACTCATACAATTACAATGACCGCACTCTACACCACATGCATGTCTCCTCCCTTAAAACGAATATATGTCTTCCCCAGCCATGAGGATGTAAACAGCGGCGTCGATAAGTGCTCTCCTGCCTAAGGAGAATAACTCATTACGGACAATGAGATTATTTAGCTAACATAATAGATCAAACAATATACAGTGAAAATTTCAAATCAGAATTCAGCTAATAATCATGTGTGTTTTTTGCTACAATTGACAGTACTGCAATGATTGCACAGAAGTATGACTTTAATTTTGAAAGGGCATGTGGGTTTAGGGCAGGTTTGCAGCATGTTTGGTGTGCCTACACAGAACTGTATGATAAATATGTGAAACTAAGCTGTCAAGCGTACATTCGTATTTCAAGCCTTTCACATCAGCCATAGCAGACATTGAAGCAGGCAGATATAAAAAAGGTTATTTTTGGTGCCTGGAAACACTCAAAATCTCAAACCTCTACAAATGTTGGTATTTTGTAAAAGCAAAGTGGCATAAAGCGAACTTTTGAAAATTGTTATGGGAAAAGACCAGGCACGAGCAGTGTTGCCGATTTAGTGCATTGCATGCTAAATTCAGCGTATTCCCTGTTTTGGTAGAAATTAGCATGTTTGCGCCTAAACAAATTGGCTATTTTTTAGTGTCTCCTTGGCATTTTTTGGCAGTCAAACTAGCGTGAAAATATTTTTGAGTTGGCAACACTGGACATAAGATGGAGAGATGAGATAGAAAAGTTTGCTTGTAAGACATGGAAGAAATTAGCGCAAAAACTCATCATGGAATGAGATGGGAAAGACCTTTGTCCAGCAGTGG
>VCCN01007085.1:9326568-9338676 GCA_006491835.1 Architeuthis dux | reverse complement strand
GATGATGATGATGATGATGATGATACTAATATCTGAATCAATAATAAAGTTTGAGATCAAAATGCATAAGTTAGTAAAGTTTGAAATTCATAAGTCGCTATTCCTATTTTACTATTTAGTTATTCCCTGGGACTGGTCAACTTTCTGTTGCAGTGAACCCAAGAACTGCATCTGCATATTTAGCTTTTGCTCTTAGCATAGAGCTTCAGAATGCATAAATTATAATATCCTTCATACTATCAATTTGTTCCAGAGATTCTATGATTCCATTGCACTATCATGAATGGAGTTTCAGGTGATTTGCTAAGGATGGATATTTCACACCTGTAGATACTAAGACATTTTAAACTTATGCAGTGTTCGTGATGGTCTTGTGACACATTAAGCTTTGATTTAATATATACCTGTTTCCTAAATACAGAAAAAATATTGTTGACTTTTTAATATGAAAGAAACCAAAAGATACATAAACCTGACAAAAGTAGATAGACACTTTGATTTTTGAACAAGAAACTTCATTCAATACTTCAAGAATATTTTATTATGCAAATTAAAATTGGGGATTATTATTAATTTTTTTTATTCATATTTCTTTCATCTTAATTTCAGTTGCTTTTCATTGCAACTCCCAAGTTGTCATTCCATGATTGGTAGTTGGCAGCATTGATCAGAAACAAAGAATAAGCCTGTGGTGAGACTCAACTTGCATCTCTTATCTTTGGGATGAGAGTTCAAGTCTTGCTGGAGGATAATTCTTTATCTCTGATCCACTCTGATTATTAACAATCCTGGAATGATGATCTGGAAGATGTGATAAAAAGCAACTGAAACAAGATAAAAGAAATACTAGTCAAAAGTTAATAATAATTGACAGTGTTTCATCTAAGAAATTCAAATAATACTAAAATTTGGGGAAGTTTTTACTCTTTAGGCATCAAATTTATCAGATCTGTTATTCTTTTGAAGAAAGGTTTTCTGGAATCTTTGATTATTTCACAATTCAAAATGGCCCAGACAGGTTCAGTATGATTCATGTCAGAAGACAGTCTTGACCATAAGAGTATCTTATAACCTTTTTTTGCACCTGCCATGTTTCGATATTTGTTGCTATATGGCATGAAGCTCCTTCTTCCAATGTAAGATTGCTGCTTTTATCTAAGTAGTCATCAGTAAATATTAGAAGAAGTCCCTCTTACAGAATGGAGATGTATTTTTCTAAATTGATGATCCTCACACACTCCAGAAGCTTTGAACAACCAGTCCTTCAAATTACATGTCACACCATAAACAAATATCTTCCATGTTTGATAGTGGGCTGCAGGAAGTTCAAACAAAATATTTGGCTTCTTAATCTCCTGACCCATACTCATCTGCTGTTCAAATATTGAGCAAATGAGAACTGATCTGAACAGATGAAAATGTGCCAAAATACTAAGGGTTTGTCCACCAACTCAATCGCCCATCGCTTTCTCTGCTGAATGTTGAATGTTGAATGTTGACTGTTTTAAGTAGTGACTTTCTTTTGGCTATTCTGCCATAATAACACATATGATGGCGATACCATACTGCTGTTCTTTGTCTGATTTTAATTTACTCTGCGAAATCTGCCACCTTAAAACAAGGAATTTTAGAATTTACATGAAGCCATGGTCCAGTTCTTTCCTTCATTAGAGAATTGTACAATCACAGTTGAAAATGGGACTCCTACATGAATGCTATTAGAAAATTCGATCCTGGAGTGTGGAACATTGTAAAGTGACTGTGCAGCTATTTCTCCTGCACTTTTATGGTAAATTAAGTAATTTTTAATGGATGGTGTAATGGTTAGCACGTCCAGGTCCAGATCCAGGTCCAGTGTTCGATTCCTGGTATGAGCGAAGAGTGTGGAAAACTCTTCATTAGGACAAATTTCCCTGTGTACTCAGCAGCTAATTGAATACACTCTAAGCTGTGTGATTGGGGTGGGGGTATCCCTTCAGTTTACTTGACACAGGGGTGGTCATAAAAACTTGTAAGAATAAAGTCCTGGTCTCAACCAGACTTGAAACTTGCAAGGATCACTAAGCTGACGAATGCTACAGAAACAAGGTATTCGTCACTGGGTGTATACTCCATTGGGAGTTGTCTCTTAAGAGACAGGCACTTTACTATATCTTCTTAAATGTCAAATCTGAGTAAAATAATTGTATACATTTACTTATGTCATATCTGTATGTATGTATGTACATATATATGTATATATACATACATACACATGCAGATATATATTTAAAATACTGATATTCTGACTATATATATATATATATATATATATATATATATATAATAATAATAATAATAATAAGCATATACACATGTACATAGATGTATGTGTATAGATAGATAAATAAATAGATATGAGTGTGTTGTTCTTTATCACTATTTTAGTCATACTAATATATATCTCTTCATCCACCCACCAATCAACTCCACCCAGTGACTGACTAATCATTAGATCTATTATATTCTCACTAGTAAATGTGAACTGTACAATTTTATAGTGCAATTATCAAGAAAATAGTATGAATTAGATGATTTTGAATCAAACGAGCTAACTTTCTTCCTATATATGTTCACATTTTAGTATTGCATTAGTGGCTTATTTAGTTGAACAAAACCATCTTTTTTTCTCAATATCTCTAAATGAAGATAACAGCTATCTTACTTCTACGATTCAAACAGAAAGGAGGGGAAAAAGAAGGAATTAATAGATTCTGATGTATTTATATACTTTTCCTTTGAATCTGTCTACCTGTGAAATACTTTTGAAATATCATATGGTGCTCTCATTAAGACAATTCAAGTGCATGAAGAGGACTTGAAGCTGTGTCTTGTGAAATGGTGCTTCCCTCAAAGTTGGTGCAGACGTTAATGTTTTGGTTTTTCTGAACTCACGGCTGAGTGGTTTAATCTTTGTATTAATTCTTATTAGGTTTAAGGTTCAAACCTTTGTTCTACAATGCAAGGTATCTACTCATCTCCTATAATAAATAAGAATGGATTTTAGGGACATTAAACTAGGTCTGGTTAGTCACTCAATAGAAACCATCAAATGACCAATGTCTTTTGGCAGTATGCAGTGTTGGGGGTGATCAATTAACAAATTGGAAAAAGGGGGCCATTCTTCTCTCGCCTTTTGTTGGACAGTGATCACTAAAAAAGTCTGAATTTTCAAAACAAAGTGTATATGCGACCGGGCACAAACTATCGATCAATTTAGCATAAACTTACATTGAAAATTGAAACCTCCCCAATAAAAACCTATTTAGGGGAGGGGGATTTTCAAAAAGAAAAAAACGTTTTTCTAGACATAATAAGTACTGTCAATCAAAACTAGGCAGACCAACTTGAAAACTGAAAGAAACCTGTTGACATGGTCTAACATTTTCCTCATTTCCACTTATTTTGATTTTCATAAAACTCTACGGATAAACAGGATTTATCTTTTCTACAGAGTTAATTCTTAAGATAACTTATCTGAACTGAAGTAAAGATCTTCCAATTAATCTGAGTACATCCCCTGTATTTTACTACAGGCATCCCCTGTTATAATGCAGGTGTTGAGATCCAAGAAAGCCAACCGATTTATAACCGTGCTGCGATAACTGAGGGGTGGGTGGGTATGGGTGTTCAAGGATTGGCGATAGGTGAAAGACAGCAAACATTGTCTATCCTATAAAAATTAAGTGGGATTTGAACAAATAAACAAATGCATTCTTTTATGTTAATAAAATAACTACAATATATTAAAAAGTATACCAAATTTACATATTTATATCAATGACTTAAGCCTTTGAACCCTTAGCCCGTGCCATTTGATCCCCTGTACCTGAGCTCCTTGATGAAGAAGCTCAAATTAATTTTTTTAAAAGTTTGGTTCATTGACCACTGGTTTGTGTCTAATTCATTTGATTTTTACTGTTGATTTGCTGGCATAAGTCAAATATATTTCTTGTGTGGGAGTGGAGGTATCTCTGTCCTCAAATGGGCTTATGGTATAGTAAAATAAAGCTCAGCCTGAAATATCGGGCTTACGGATTAAAAGGGCAATTCTGATTTTATTCACAGTTTCCAGATGAGTGGGCGATAATAGAAGTAAAAATGTTGGAGTCCACCACCCACCGACCTTATATTGTGAATCATGCTATAATTGGGGGAGATGCCTGTAATATAAAAAACTCTTGTAAAAGTAGATAAGTTTGGTGGCAAATTAGTATAGTCAGGCTACTTTGAGCTTCTTTTTACAGAAGAAAATCACTATCAGAATGAATGTAAGTAGTACTACTGATATAGCTATTTTTTTTACATGAAATATGTTACTTAAACATGAATCTAAAAACATACAGTAAGGGGTGTAACTGGGGATTTTGGGGCCCCACTCCAACATTTAGTGAGGTTTGTTATTCTACAATGTTAGTAAAAATGCAATAGGTAAACTACAATTTTAAATTACCCCTCCTAAGCTACGTCCCTCTTTTCAGTAGAATTTTAAGATGACAATTAGCTTTAAAGCCATGAACATGCGCTTTCAAGCATCTAATTTTGAATATATCTCAGTGATGGAAAAATTCAACATAAATATCCTGGTGGTAAAATTTCAGAGATTCCATTATGCATAAAAGTAGGATGCTGAGAAAGAGTAGGTTTATCAAGGTTGAGCCAAGTTTGGCACAATTCAGAGTATCTAATGATGCTTAAACATTATTGATTTTGGCTAATATATGTCTGGTGCGAAGCAGAATATCTGATAATAATAAAACTCATTATTAATTATGGCTAATCTATGTCTGGCACAAAGCAGAATATCTGATAATGCTAAAACTCATTATTAATTAACAGTCATCAAAGTTGTGACACAAGGCACAATATGTAATGATGCTAAAACATTATTATTAGTGCAAACTAAATGATTGTACAAAGTTTAAGTATTTTGAAAATATTGATAACTATTTGATTACTGATGTTATTCACACTGTTATATTTATTGCCTGCTTTGACAGATAGAGACTACTAACATGTGTGTGTGTGTATGTGTGTGTTTGTGTGTTTGTGTGTGGATAAATTGACAGTATTGTCTAGTAACAATAATTCTTGTCATCATAGAAAATAGGAGAGATCTAGAAGGGGGTACAAGGGACTTAGAGGCCACACATATACGGTAGAAGCAAATAGAAGTAGATTGAATATCAGAAAATTATTTTTTAGCAATAGAGTAGTAGGATTTTGGAATAGATTACCGGAATATGTAGTGCTATCAACAGATGCAAATGATTTTAAGAAGAATTATGTGGTTTATTACACCACTGCAATGGTTTAAGGCCCTATGTATTGTGTAAATATGATTGTTATGATGTGTGCTTGTATATACAAATTGTATACTTTTTTTCACACTAAAATAAAATGTTTTAAAAAATGTTTTTAAAAATGTCTTTAAAAATGTTTTATTCTAGTGTGACTTCATCTGGGAGGTTATTTTGTAAAGGTTCTAATAAAGTTTAAGAGAAATAATTCATTTTGTTTAATGTTTAACATTGTACTTTGCAGATATAAAGCATAAAACAATACAGTGCTGTTTACCTACCAAGTTAAATGGGTTGCTTCTTTTTTGGAGGTTGTATACCCGTGTATCTTGAGCCTCATGGTTAACCCACCCATATAGCCGTGCCAATGATGCTACACTTCTAAAATGTTGACAGGACCATCAGGTTTCTTGAGTACAAGTAAAAATTGTTCAAACGTGGTATTTTTCTTCAGGTCAGTTTATTCACCAAGCAGAGTAGATATTTGTCAGGTACTTGGCAACACCCTTCTCAGATTTTTGTCAATCAAAATAAATGGAAATATTTTAGCCTAGAGCAGGCTGCTGACTCACTAGTCCTGCCATCTATCCTTATCTTTCTGAGTCATGTTCTGTCAAATTCTTGCTTGTACCACATTAGCTGCTTTATGTTAAAAGATTCTATGAATAGGCACTTACTGTGTTATTCATGTCCAGACTGAATGCATAAAAAAAAGAAGAAATCAATGGGGTGGGTGAGCAATTGGATACATTGCATATTTCATTTGTTATGCACCCCAAAATATTACCTCTACTTTACAGCATGTGAAAGATCAGAGCAACTGGTTTTTATGCTTATATATGATTATGATTGGTTTGCATGTGTGAGACAGAATACTAAACATTAAATATGGCAAATACAAGTACTTAACACTGTGTGTTGTGAGCCAGTTTCCTATTCAGTTCAATGTAATACCTAACAAATTGATTTTTTGTTGTTGCTTTTACCCAAAAGGAAAAGAAAATGTGAAAAAAAAGTTATTTAACCTCTTGTACTCAAAAGATATCATTTTGTGGGATTTTTGCTATTTTTTAGCAAGACAGTCCAAAAGAGGAAAGGAAGTTGAGTTTTAGATTTAGCTAACATGCGAGTGAATTAATCTAAGGAAATGATATACGCTACCTACTCAATTTACCTGCAATACTTTTCAGTATTAATATTATGTTGCTACAAAGTGTATTAGCGTGCATGTTAAGCTATTGTACCCAAAAAGAAATTTGTGAAGTTGTATCTAAAAAAAGGATAAGTAAGACTTCATCTGGGAGGTTATTTTGTAAAGGTCCTAATAAAGTTTAAGAGAAATAATTCATGAATTTAATGCGGCTCTCTTATGTCGACAGTATGAAATCAAATGATGGATAATTTTATATCCGACAGAACATGATAATTAATAATGATTTCATACTGTCGACATAAGAGAGCCGCATTATATTCGTGCCTAAAAAAGTGTAGCATAAAAGACACCTGCCTACCATCTGACCTTCATTAGCTCAGTCGGTAGAGCAGTACCTGCATATACAGTGACTTCCAAGGTGGACGCGGGTTCGATCCCCGCACAGAGTTCGTTTCTTTATTCACATTTACGATTTAGGCCGCTCGTTTAGCAGTCGCTCACACCAGCGCCGGGCAAATATAGGCTCTCACTAATAAATGTCATTATAATTATCATATATATATATATATATATATATGTGTGTGTGTGTGTAAGGCAGATGTGCTAACCATTACACCATCCAAGTGGATTAATGATTAGCAATAGATCAGATGAAGAGAAAAAAACATCTTGAGGCTTTGATTAGGAATGGGACTATAATTTGACAACCAGGATTAAAACCATTTTGTTTGCTTTGCTCCTTAGTTTAGTATCATTAAGCCACTGACATTTTCCTCATGTAGAGGAAGTCACTTATTGGGATCACTTTGGGACAGAGTCTTTTAGATAACAACATCCAGCTGATACATTTTATACTACAGAAGGATATATAGAGGAAGCAACTTTAAATAAAGTGTTTAGGACTGACTGATTCTGATAACAATAACCGTTTGATAACCTTATCCTTGATTATAATAAGCGGCTTCCTCTGTTTATATATATATTTTTTTGGCATCAAAATACAGATGAAGCAGGTTATTGCAATCACCTTAAATAAAGTGTTTAGGATTGACTGATTTTTATAACAATAACCGTTTGCTAACATTATCTGTGATTATAATAAGCGGTTTCCTCTGTACAAAGATTCATGTCCAAATAAGTATACATGCTCACTATAAAAACATATACACACATATACACATACGCAAACATGCAAAGATCACATAACATGGAAACATATACACATACTAGTTGGGGTACCCTGGGTTGCTGAGAAAAAAATGAAAGCAAATGATATTCTATAGAGATTTTATGAAATTAAAAAGGAGGGAAATGATATTCTATTGATATTTCATTAAATTAAAAAAGGTGTGTGCTCGTCCCTCCCCCAGTTGGACTCCCCCACACTAAAAAAAGCTCTAGATGCCACCGACCACTCTATATCTCCCTCCTGCATGCATCCACCAGCAAGACTGCATACATACACACACATATAAATACATATATACACATACCTATTTATGCTTTTTGCTTGCTGCTTGTTTTGCCTTGAAAGTACAGGTATATCTTGATTAGTGTAGTTAATTTGTTCTAAAAATGTCCATACAGTTCAAAACCGCAATATTCAAATCTTACTATAATTAAATGTGCTTTTTTTCAGCTTATACTTAGTTACATTAATTTTTGCAACAATACCATAACCGTAGTACATCAAAACCTGCATTATTCAAAACCATACTATTCAAGGTATTGCTATACTATCTATGGCTGGATGCTTTTTCGAACATTGATGCATTTTCGTCAAAAAATGGGAAAATTAGATAAAAATTAATTTTGTAAGAAATCTTTATGCCATTCTTTAGAATAATGATTGGAGAAAATTCTGATATGAAAATTATTTGTTTCCAATGTTTAGGACTGGAGATATGAAGGAAGGGTGCCAATATTATGGTCATATTTTTTTTATTTCTCCTTTGAAATTACATGTCAATTGAAAACAAATGTTTTTTTGTTAAATTACTTTGGACATCCTATTAAAATATTCTGATGACAAAATTTTGGTAGATTTCCATTTATTTCTGAAAACATTTTACAGGTTATACAAAAACTGTCATGGGTGCCAATAATCCTGAGCGGCGCTGTACATAGAGTAGCAAATATAAACGTACATACATGTCTATATGTGCACATATTAAGCCATACAGTGAGACATAATACTTAAAGATGATTACTGAGACATTAGGTGATAAAACAAGAATAACATAAATACACAAGCATGTGACTACATAAATATACATACACATTAAATCATAATGTAATTATAAATATACAGAGCTTTGTTACTACAAAGCAGCACAAGCCTATACAAACATTGACATAGACACATTAAATCTGTAACCAACAGAAAATACATTAATTTCTCTGCAATAAAATTAACTGCATAATGAATTACTGTTGCCCTGTATTGGCAAAAGAAAATAATAACATTAAAACAAATCATATAATGAACTATTTTCCCTCTAGTAAATCAATTGTTTAAACTCAGATAACAAGAATTAAATAACTAAAAAGACAACTTTTAAATTTGTTTCCACGAAATGAACACAAAGAATGGAATGGTGGTTTTATTAAAGGAGGCTTCTTTGGATACACTTTGCTTCCAAGGAACTTACTTTTACATGGTAGATTTTTAGAAATAAAGCAACTAATAAAATTAAGATGACGGTAAAAAGTAGTAAAAGAATTTTAAAAATAATAATGATTCATAATACTTTATCTAATAAAAATAAAAAAACGGAAAGATCTGATCTCACCTGAAATAATATATTATATAATAATATGGAGTATTGCATTTAAACTTTAATTGCCCAAGTTGTCAATGAAAGTGTGAATTGATGTAATGACTAGTGATTCAGAAAATATAACTGGTGAACTAGATTCATATTCTAATTGTGGTTCTTTATGTTACTTTCTAGCTAATGCCCATGACAAAGGCATGAATCCAAATCCTTCTGCATTCTGTCTCATTGCCAGTCATCTTGACCACAATCTTGTCATTGGTATGTAATGATAGCGGATAGGAAAAAGAGTTGGTGAGTGAATGCATCAGCAATCTACATTCTGATAATTATCTGCCCAGGCAAAAGTAGGAAAATTACAATTGTATCGATTGACAAATAGAAGCCATTGTTCTGCCACTATGATTATCAGTGTAAAAATTAAGATTATTATGCTCAATTTATATTTGAAAGTGTTTGAGATTCAGTCTAACTTTAGATAAGATTGTGATTCAAACTGCACACTCATCTCGAAATGAAATTTAATTTACCTCAAAGAAGTTGAAAAGAGGTATATGATTTGGGTTGCGTCTGTTTGTTGGTTTGTTTGTTTGTTGGTTGGTTTGTTTGTATTTTTTTCCTGTCTGCAAGATATAAAGTTCTCAATGAATTTCATTCAGATTTTCTGGAAGAGTGGATATAGGCAAAGGAATAACTGATTGAATTTTGGAGCTGATCCATACACAATTACCGCCCCTACGTCGTAGTTATATTCTTAAACATATAATATCGCCATGTTTTTTCCTGTCCGCAAGATACCTCTTAAAGTTCTAAATCAATTTCATTCAGATTTTCTGGCAGGATGGACAATAAGGAAAAGGAAGAAATGATTAAATTTTGGAGTGGATCCATGCACAATTACCTCACCTACGTCGTAGTTATATGTCCCATGCTTTTCGTTACATTGATTTCTCTTTCAGCTTCTACATATATGAATCAAAGAATATATGCAACAGTCAAAATTTATACACTTAACTACCGTCACAGTAAGTGATTTCAATTATGTCTAAGATTACTGACAGTGGCGTTGACAGTGGTATGTGCTCTCTGAGTACTTTCTAGTTTTATGATGATTTTGATGAAGCATTTCACTCTTTCTTTTCTTTATGAGAGTAAGTTTGTTGCTGATCTTTGTGAATCTGTTAGTGAGTAATATCACAATAAATGAGACATGCCGCATGCAAGTGTGCACAATGGTCTAGTGTTGATTCAGGGTGGAGTCAAGTGATTGACTGTAGTGAGAATGTTGCATAGACTGGATATGTCAAATAACACTGATGAATGACATAAAGAATGTGTTTATTAGAAGGATTATATTCAAGACATTTCGTGCTTCATGGCCCATAAGGTATCCACAGGAGATGTTTCAGTAATATTTTTAAAATCTTATATTGTTGCTATTTCTGTTACCAACCTATCTCTTGGAGAGGGTGGTTAGATAAATCCAGGCTCTACAAGCAGGTTTAGAACTTATATCATTTTCTTTTCTTCATAGTACATGCCTTTCACTCATGGCTTTGAGTGCTTCATGTCTCTTGCAGCCAGTGTAGTATTTGAAGTAAAGTTGCAAGTTTCAATGTCATCTTTCCTTGAGGCCATCAACACTATCAAGAAGGATAATGCAGAGGCATAAACTATGCATTTATAAATTATACATTAAGTTTGTAGGAGTGCTAACTGCCAAAAGATGTTGAAGAACTAAGTCTTGTCCTCTTTGAGGGCTGCCATGGGCAAAAGGTTGCAATGTTCAGCATCCTTTTAGCTTACTAAACCTTAAAGTGTCTGTGATAGGAAGTGGATCTAACTTTAAAATATGTATTCCTAAAAGTCCAAGATTTATGCAATATCTGAACAAATATAACTAGAGTGCATACACATCTATAAATATATATCCCTGTAAACACTGACATGCATATACATAATTCTATCTGCAAACATGGATAAACAAGACCAAAATCAATATGTTTTATGCATTTCTCTTTTTATTTATATATTCAATAGAAACCATTTTGTTGGGCAGTGATCACTAAAAATGTCTGAATTTTCGAAAAAAAACAGGCAGATACAAAGTAATCAATTTAGCATAAACATACATTGTAAACTGAACCACCCTCTAAAAAAGTATTTAGCAGGGAAATTTTGAAAAAACAACATTTTTTGTAGATATAATAAGGAGTAAATGTTGAAGTTTTCTGCCCTCTAGCCCCCTTGGTGTGGCCTGTATGCATGATACATATATACATATATACATATATACATAGCCAGCCAGCCATCAGCTATACCAACTTGAAAACTGAAGAAACCTATGTTGACAGTTTTGGTGACAGTTTTGTGCATAAATATAGTAGTAGACCCACAGAAAGAGCTGCAATACGACCAATCAGACCAACCAACCAGAGCAAGGCAGGGATTATTAAGAGAAATGAATCTATAAAAGGAATTATCAAAATACCATTAATTATTCATCTGAGATCTAATTGTAAAACCAGCTGTACAGGTTGTTATGAACCAATAAAAATTATTTTCCTATATATATATGATTTCACGTATTTATATAAAACTAACACATCTTTCGACTGGCTTCAATCCCAGTTTCTGAATTTATTTGGCCCTGTGTATTTTTAAAAATCCCAAAAGTTTCTGACTGCCACCAACTATCAGTGAAGGGACGGGGTGTGATTTATCTATCTCTAAGGGAACAGGGAGTCTGTACAGACTCCATTCGTGGAGCCGCTAGCTAGGACTTATATTAAGTTAAAACTTAATAAGTAGGCCCTTTTTTTTGCATAAGGGTGTGATT
>VCCN01007085.1:9272091-9288410 GCA_006491835.1 Architeuthis dux | reverse complement strand
CATCATTATTCAGTCATGAAATGGTTTTCTCTGGCTTTCTATGATCTTACATCACTTTTTAGGTAAATTGTATATTCCATCAGAAAGGAATAATTCTGGTTTTAATTCACTGATGTCAGATCTAGAGAATATGCCACTTGTGGAAGAACTCATCCCAGCTCCGTGTGTAGCTTGCGCCAGACACAGATAAAATGAAAATTTCACAAAGAACCAGGTGTTCGGAGGTGAAGCATTGGGGTAGGGAGCGGCCAGGTGTCATCATACAGCATTTCGTGATAAAAAGCGATGCCCTCAAGGGATAGGCAGTCGAGTTTCGCCTGGCCTTGTCTCCAGCTAAAGAGAATTTAAGTAGGTCCAAAAGTCTCCAGGGACATCCCCTGGTGAATTTGTGGATATCTCTGTCTCACGAAGAGGGGACTCCAGATTTGATTGCGCTGAAGCTGGGGTCAGAATAATTTGACCTGATGACACCAGGGTTAATGAAAAGCACATGTTTTAACACACACACGCATTTCTTTGCCCATATTAAGAGCCCCAAAACTGACCACATCAATCTCGCAAACCAACCTGCGGTGTAGTGCACAAATTTCTTCTCCTCAAAATCACAACACAAAGTCCTAAGAGAATCTACAAACAGCAATAGGCGAATTACGGTAAATAGACCTGAGTTTTCACCTTCATCTCGAACTTCTATGCTCTAGTTCAATTCATCATTAACTAGGATAGCCACACCTATAAGCTTCATGAACTTATTCCTTCCTTGTATAATTATTGAGTCCAAATTATTGTGTTGAAATGCTATATATGTTGTATATTGTCACTTCACTTGTATTTATCGTTTGTGTGTTCAAATGCTACGTATGTTGCATATTGATGATTCCTACTGTTTTAAACTGCACTTGTACCTGCCCAACTCGCGTATTCATTGTTATATTGCAGTTAAACGTTATGTGTGTTGATTTACGATGTTTAACTTCATTGTCGTGGCAGTTTTTCCACGTTCAAACATAAATGTTATGTATGTCAATTTATTATGTTTAACTATACTTGTGTATTTTGCGTAATTTGCAGCTTTATCATTGTATTGCAGTTTTCATGTTGTATTGGACGTTGTACTAAGTGTTGTACTAGACGTTGTACTAAGACGTTGTATTGAGCGTTGTACTAAGATGTTGTACTAAAGATTGTCTATGTATATCATGTTGTACTAAGATTTCAGAGAATAGAGATCATTTATGTACATCAGTAAGAAGCGTCAGACCATTTTACTTTCCTGTCATCTTTCGTTGAATGAGCCAGGCTGTAGTTACACCACGGTCATTTGCTGCATCATGTTTGTAACAAGAGGACAGGTAATGTCATACAGCAACATAACCAGTCAACTTTCTTGGCTGGAAAAAGGTCTTTTCTCTTCCAATAAATCATTCAAATAAGTCAATTGCTCACCTTTGCATTGTGTAGTGACAGTTTGTCTTGGTTCCAGCAATCGATAAACAATTCCCTTGGAATTCCATCAAACAAAGAGAAGAACATTTTTCCTCAGTAAAAAAAGAGCTGAGTAAACTTCAGCGACACTTCTGGGATTTACCATCTGTACATATTGACGCCTCTACCTGGTTCAAACTTTCATAAACGTTACGTTCTTTTCTCTATGTATAGAAGAAATGCTATAGAAAAGCAATGTTTGGATGAAGAAACAAAGCAATTGGAAGAAGAAAAACAACGTTTGGAAAAAGAAAGAAGAAGCTTACAACAACTCAATACTAAACACAAGCGTGACCTCGATGAACTCAATAAAATAAGTGATATTCCAATTTATATAATTTTTAGTAATAAGATAATAGTTTTAATAAAATAAGTAATATCTTTATTTACTTAATTTATAGTAGAAAAAAAAGTGATACATTTTCATAATAAAAATTACTCTGGTTTGCTAATCCAAATCAGATTTTTTACAAACTTGTAATTCCATAACGTGACAAAGAAACGAACAAAGGTAATCCATTTCTGTCATCTGCTTTATTTGTTACAAAATTCGAAGTTCTTACATGCTTGCTGTCAATGAGGCCCATATAATACAGTGAAAGATTTGTTACAAAATTCCACTGTATTTTACCTCTATATAGTAAAAATATATACCCTCATTGTAAGAGAAACCTATAATACTGTCCTGTTCTAGTATGGGTGCTTGTTGCCTCACTCCCAATAAACTGGCATTGATATCTCAGGAACAAATAATAGATGTTATCATCTCATCACATACAGCAATTTCCTGACAAGTATGTGTACATATTTGTGCAGTTCTATATGTTGGGCAATAAAATCTATTAAAACTCAATAATCTACTCTCAAATCTGGATGGAAAATTGTAATTTATGATTGGTGTTTGCACCTAATGGATGAATAGTACTTCTGTATGCATGTTTGTCTGTCCGTCGATATCACCCACAATTCATTAAATATTACATTAATTATTTTGAAATTTTAGATGTACATTGAGCAATCCCATTGTGACCTTTTGAATCCATTTTAAGGACATTAAAGTGCCTGGCGAGAATAATAATGAATTAGTTTTCTTTGTAATGTGTGTAATGTTTGCAACTAGTCTCCTGTGAAATATAGACAATAATCAATTTTAGATTATGCCAGATGAGATGGATGGGGAATAACTGATTTCATATCATTTACTGTGGATTAATATATGTTAAGACCATAAGACTTGCAGTATAATAATTGGGGACTTCAATAAAGACAAAATATTCAATAGAAACAATCTTTGTGCACTGATTCACTTATACAAAATAATGAATGATTTATGAAGTCAATATCAAATAGATTTAGAATTCTTAAATTATATTAAAAACAGGTCTGGTTAGTCACCCAATAGAAACGGTCATGTGACCAATGTCTTTTGGCAGCATGCTGTGTTGGGGTGATCAATTAATATATTGGAGAAAGGGGTGATCAATGAATAAGTTAATTTCTAAAAAAATCTTTTCAAAAAACAAAAAAAAATCCATATGAGGCTGGATCAATAAGTTTGTAGCCATAAATAGTTATTAGGTGAATGCTGATCTGAAATGTTCACTGTATAATGTTCAACTTCTGTGATTAATGGAGAAGTATTGGGTTACATGCATTGACAGAGGAGGAGCTTATGTTGAAAAATAAATATTTGTTGTGTAAAATAAATGCTTTTTTCATCATTAGGCTACAGACTTATTGCTGTACCTATGTATAACAAGTTAATCAATGCATATGCAGATCATAACATAGAACTTCAATGCATATGCAGATCATAACATATAACAATGAAAATATCAGGTCTTAGAATTTTCACTTCAGCCTTTTTCCAAACTTGCACTGTCCTGATACTATTGTTCGGACTGAGATCCTCAGTCCGAACAATAGTATCAGTAATACTAACACCTCATCTCAGAAATACCGAACTTGCACTGTCCTATTACAAGGTCTGTCCAGAAAGTATCCAGCCATTTTTAATATCTCGAGAACCGGTTGTAAGAAGATGTAACTTGGCAACCAATTAGAGACCTTACTGCGCATGCATCAACATATACTCTCCTGTGGGATTACTCAGTCAGCACTTAGACGACATTGAGTGAGCTTGTGTAATGTGTGACCGTCGCATTCAGGATGACAGAGCCTGCACATTCTTCACCTCTTGTGCAGGGTTTTTTGGTAAAACATTGCATCACCGAGGTCTGTCTGTGACAGGGATACTGGGAAAATTATGTGAGTTCCCAAGAGGAGTACTTTGAAGAGGACATTGCCCTAGGCAGGCTATTTTTGTTGTTGATATTAAATGGCTGAATACATTCTGGACAGACCTTGTATATCAGTGTGGTGCATAGCGCAGATCTTTTGTGTGTCATCCTCTGCTTTGAAACCAATTTAAGTACTGCACTGCCTTAGATCTGTGAACTTCAGTTCTACACTTTGATAACTTAAATGCTCATGATTTTATGAGATCTGTGTTGTTAAAGAAATGAAAAAAGCAAACAAATAATGAAGAATCTAGTAAAGAAAAGTACCTGACTAACGGAAGAATTGTGCATGAAATGAGATTTTATTTTATTTTTCCCCCCCTTTTCTAGTTTTGAGTGTCATAAGATATCCTGTGACAAAAAGATGAACAGAGATTCTTGAAAGTTGGATTGGAAAGGAAAAAAAGAAAACATCTTGAAAAGCATGACTTAGAGATTACTAAAAGTGAGAACTCAAAAGTTAGGCTAGATCTAGGAAGTTCTGGGAAATTAAAATGTGAGAAAAAAGATTTGGATTAAGAAAATAGCCTTGTAAAAGTTAAATAATTTAATTTCTTTTTAGCAGTTGCAAATCTCAAATGGTTGTGCTTTTCAATGTGTGGCTGTGCACCACCTGTGCATCTGTCTTCTCTCAATGGATGTTTTATGAGTAGGTTGACATTTGGCCAGACTTCTGTGAGTACATTTATGGTAAATCTGATTCTTGTACCAGCCACTAGTGTTCAGATCTAGATGAAAGATGGTTTTCAATGACAAATTTTGAGCAAGAAAACTGATGTAAAGAAAATAGATTACATAAAATAAATTACAAGATTACCATATTTATTCATGTACAATTGAATCTCATGTATAATGCAATCCTCTATTTTTGAATCTAACAAGCTTGAATATGCTTTATTTTCATATATAATATGATCCTCATTCTATGCATGGAAGGTGTGAAATGATCAGTTTTCAATTTTTAGTACACATTGTCTTAGCATTAAAACAATTTTAGGAGCCAATGTAAACCCTGAACTTGGATATCTTCAGCTGCTTAAGAGAAGGTAAAGATGAGGGGTTTCTATCTGGGAAAACTATCTGTTTGCTGTCTACACAGGATGGCCATTAATGAGAAGTAAATTGCAATGTTAATTTACTTCTAGTTGTTCTAATCATGCAAAAACAGTTGTATACACAGACGGGAACATTTTAGAGTTGGACCACTGTACATATTGGTTACTTTGTGGAGAGAAGTAAACAAAATTGCCAACATATGTATAATTGGAAGAGAAAAAACGTTTTTGTTGCCTAGAAAGTTGATTGGTTATTTTGCTTCATGACATCACCTGTCCTCATGTGGCAAATATGATGCATCAAATGACAATGTTAGCAGTTTCAACAAGCAAGTTCAAGATTTTGAAAAATTACCTATAGAATTCAGTGAATCAAATCCCGGAATTGTTCTTTTCTGATGGAGTACACAATTTACCTAGAAATTGATGTAAGGTCATAGAAAGCCACAGAAAATAGTTTGATGACTGAATAATGAAGTTATAAATAAATGATTTTGTCAAAAATATTGGGAACTTTCAATACAATAGGCTGAATTTAGATTTTGCTGTGATTGTTGATTCCTTAATGATAATTAAAAAGTGCCTTCTAGAAGGTACGTTTGCTACCATATTTCATTATGGAACTAGCTGATGTTCATAAGCTTAATACAACCTGAAATCATGGAACTTTATTATACTTTTTGTTATTTTTCACCTGTCTATCATAAAGAAATATAGCCAGAAGGAGAGCTAGCATATGGAGGTCATTGAAAACAATCTAAGCCATGACAGTAAAAGTACCTTCTAGAAGGAACTAGTAACTTCTAGAAGGTACTTGGCGAATTATCATTAATATAGAAGTTCATAATTTTAATATTAGAAACTGTCAACCAAAACTGTCACCAAAACTGTCAACATAGGTTTCTTTCAGTTTTCAAGTTGGTCTGCCTGGCTGGATATTTATGTACGTATATACCATGCATACAGGCTGTATCAATGGACTTAGAGGGCTGAAAACTTCAATACTCCTTATTATGTCTAAAAAATTTGTTTTTGTTTTTTGAAAATTCCTCCCCTAAATAGGTTTTTAGTGTGGGTTCAATTTGCAATGGAAGTTTTTGCTAAATTAATCCCCAGTTTGTGCCATGCAGTAGTCATGGTTGTTTTTTAAAATACAGACTTTTTTTTATTGATCACTATTTCTAATTTTTAATTAATCACAGCATGCTACCAAAACATGTTGGCCATATAACAGTTTCTATTGAGTGACTAACCAGACTTGTTCTTTTAAATAACAAAGATTTCCAAGTCAGGTTTCAAAACCTTTCTTCATTACCACTTGATCCTGGTTTAACTTCTAGGCTGTCTTACCAAAAATTAATTAATTTCCAAATTGTAAGAAATTGCAGTGTTTGTTGTAATTGTGGAAAAAAAAGAAGCCTAAATCAGTCATTCCAAATGCCATAAATGGAAATTCTTTATCTTTGGACCTTTTAAGATCAGACATCATGCAAACGTTCAATATTCAGGAACTCAAAAACATTACCCCACCTCAATCTTCTAACAGAGTGGAATTTGCTCTTGTGTAAATGAAATTAATATTCACTGTGTGCATTATGATTCAGATTTTGTGAGACACATCTTGAAAATGTGCTTACTTATCTTTATTCTGGTTTCTGCAAGTTCAGATCTAAGTAATTATTCTGTAAAAAAACATGAATAATCGAGTTATTATTGACTCAAAAGAGATGTTCAAATTTTCATTATTATGTTTCATACTATTGGCTCAAATAAGGCAAATTACCTGAATTTGATCCTCTAGCCAGTCACCTGGCCATGCAATGGTCAGAAAAGCAGAGAGAGATGGAGTGATACTACAGAAATCACCATGGGTGTCTGCTGGGGTGGGGGCAAATGGGCATTTGGTCACCCCTGGATCAGGCCTATTCACCTAGGGTGAGGGGGTTTGAAATTTGGAACCATATAGTCAATAAAGGATAATGGTGCTGTACAATTATTTTTTGTTAATCCAACTTCCCATATAAAAAGATGGTATTATTCTAAGATATATTCCACATATATCCTTTTGCCCCTGGAAATATATCCTTTTACACCCCCTTAGAAAAGTGTCAACGGACGTCCATAGAAATCACCTACCTTATCATCTGATATGCACAAAAATCTCACTTCTCAAAAGTGATGCTTAATACAAAACTCAAAATCTAGCAAATACTTCCTTAAACTGTTTTTAGAAAAGAATCCTCGATGCCCAAGTAAGAAGAGTATCCTGAAAACCTTTCTCAAAGTCCAGATTACTACTTGGAAAATGTAAACCAAAGCTAGCCAAAAGCACTGTGCCCATACAATCATTATGTGTCCCAGTGGTGGGCATCATGTTACTCAGTGAATTGCAATGAACTTTATTCTGGTCTTGTCAATATGGTAGAATTTATTCTGCTGTAATCAATCATTTAAACATATACCCCTTCAAAAGTCTTTAGGGAAACAAATTATTTTGATTTATATTCTCCTTATTACTCTCTTATTTATTCAATTCCCAAACACGATAAGGTTGAACAATCTTATCATGAACAGCATTAATATTTGAAAGAATGGATCAGAATGAGTGACATGAGGTTGCATTAATTGAACAACAGGAACTTATGCTATTGGATATCAGACTTGAACATCTGAATGAAATGTGTTAGTTTATTCTTTATTTGTTTAGTTAAATAATGTCATATCTCTTGAAGAATTCTGACCAGGTTCAAGATTTCATTTTATGCACTGTGCTTTTAAAATATAATCATTAAAACCAAATCTCAGAAATAATAATATTAAAAAGAATAATTAGAAAGAGAAGAACAAATCAGAGAATGAAAAAAAGGACGTCTAATGTTTTGCTTTTATACTTTAACCTGTAGACCTACAGAAGAGGTTAGATCACTATTGATACAGATCTGGGTAGTCCCTTAATAGAAACTGTCATGTGACCAACAACTTTTGGCTGCATGTTGGGAGTGATCAATTAAGGAATTGGGAAAAAGGGATGATCAATGAATAAGTTACTTCTCTCACATTTTGTTGGGCGGTGATCACAAAAATGTCTGAATTTTCAAAAAAACAAGCGTGAATGCTGCCGGACACAAACTAATATTATTAGTTAGGGGAGGATTTTCAAAAAACAAAAAAGGTTTTTTTCTAGACATAATAAGGAATAAATGTTTAAACATTCAGCCCTCTAGCTCTGTTCGTGCAGCCTGTACATGTGATACATACATAGCCAGCCAGACCAACTTAAAAACTGGGGAAACTTATGCTGACAGTTTTGGTTGACAGTTTATAATATTTAGTAAGCTTTTTCACAAGCATGAAGCACCCAGTGATGATTGAAAATACAAGATTAATGGTCTGTGACACTAGCATGCTAACTGCAACTTGACAGTGAGGCACTATAATTACTAAGCTAAGCTTAGTGTGGCACAAGGCCAGAAGTGTGAGGTACCCATTGAGGATCAAACTCACACAGTAGTAATGGTCTGTGTGGTTAGCTTGCTAGCCACTATTCCACAGTGAGGTGCCTTAATTACTAAGCTAAGCTTATCATAGTACAAGGCCATAATGGTGAGACACCCAGTGAGAATCAAACACTTCAGTCTTAATGGTCTGCTAGACTATCTTACTAACCATTGCTCCATGGCAATATGGTCATTTTGATTACCATTACCAACAGTACATCTGCATAAGTTTATGTTCATAAGTTCATCCTAGTGGAAAAAGATAACAGCTATGGTAGTTAGGGTCAGTGCAAATATTCTTGCTGATCTGGTTATGATCCTAAATCTTCTAGCCTTCTAAAACAAGCCAAGTATCTTGATACCTTTGAACTAGAAAGAGAAAGATGATCTTAGGAAGATCCCCAATGCAATGATCCAGTTGTAATCAAAAACAAATGACCGATGAAGCAGAAAATAGCCAAATAATATTATCTTTATTAATAAACTAGTATAGTACCTGTCAAAAATGTTGGGAATATCTATGCTATGTATGGATAAATTATGGATTGGTGCAACACACTCTTCTGATCCCCATTCCCTTCTAATTGGCTTAGTGCAGTACAATGTACTGGATAAAAACAAAAGCGAAGGCAGGCAAGCAATTAAAGCTGTAATCAGCAGCAGCTATTCAACCTATGCTTGCTGCTTGCTTGGTCTGTTGTTGACTTGTAACTAAATTTCACATGATATTCAAGAAGTGTAAGGTTGGCCTTATGGATACACTTACCTGGCTGCCAACCTCCTGGTCGGACGTTTGAATCATGTTAATTTTATATATTAGCAGAAACCAACATAAAAGTGTCAATGGTTTATATATAATAAGATTTACAACAGGATTGTTTTTTTTCAAAACCTTCACTTCCCAGTAAATGCACACTTGAGCTTGGACACTAGGTCCCATTTTTTGAGATTTCTCTTATTTTAATTTTTTAATTTTTTGACTAATAAGGTCTGAGAAACCCTCACGAAGACAGAGATCTACTCCACTACCTGAGAGCATTATTTTTACTTTGATTCATCAATTAGGATAACAAGACTCCTAATTATGAGATACAAACCTTGAATGTTTTTTGTTTTTTTGCTCAATCTATAAAAATGTATAAATGCAGAGGAGAAAATAAAGATCTGAGGCAATTTTGAATTTCTCAATGGAACCTAGATCCATTATATTTAGCTTTTCTCTTATTGTGCACTCACACTGTATATACATATATATATATCACGATCATCAGCCATTATAAGTCTACTGCTGGTAGCATTATAGTTACATTGTAAATAGAACCTCCCTCCTCTAAAAGCTTTGGAAATTTTTTCTTATAACTGACAAGTCTGACGACTCCATTTTCCTTGCTTTTAACCACTTGACCACTGGTAATTTTACTGATTTTTTTAGAAATAAATGAATTTTAAGTGGAAGCTTACAAATTAAGGCAGAAAAAGTAGTTTTTACCCTAAATTGACCTGTAGGGATCTTGGCGGTCAACACCACCTATCCTATGTTCATCCTCCTATAAGACTTATATACAAAAGCATGTAAACAAATGAACAAAAGAACATTCGCTGTCTTTCTAGTAATCGATACAGTGAATGCAAAAAGTTAACATCCTTATACAGCTTCAAAATTGATATAATTTGGACCAAAGATTTAAAAATACAAAATTTTAAAAAACAGGTTTGTTTAGTCTCTCAATAGAAACCGTGATCTTACCAACATCTTTTGGTAGCATGCCGTGTTGGGGGTAATCAGTTAAAAAAAGAGGTGATCAATAAATAAGTTACTTTGCTCAATTTTTGTTAGATCACTAAAAAGTCTGAATTTAAAAAAAACAAGCAGACACAAACTAGGGATCAATTTTAAACATAAACTCCCCCACAAAATTGAACCCCCCCACAAAAAACATATTTGGGGAGAATTGTAAAAAAACAAAAATGTTTTTACTAGATATAATAAGGAATAAATGTTGAAATTGTTAGCCCTCTAGCTCCATTGGTGTGGCCTGTATACATGATACATACACAGCCATCCAGCCGGACTGACTTGAAAACTGAAGAAACCTATTTTTGGTGACAGTTTTGGTTGACGGTTTCTAATATTGAACAAGATTGAACATTGAAAAGTTATGTACAAAAATCAGAAATCTTTTGTACAAATTCTGTCAATTTTGAAGGTGTGTTAGTACATATGTTAAAATAAACTTTTTCAAATGTATCACTTACTTTTTGCACTCACTGTATGCATGTGTGCATATGTTTGCATGTGCATGCATCCACACACAAGCACACACACTCACTCATGCATGCACACATACACACACACACACATACACTCACTCTCTTATATACAAAAAGGGAGTGATAAAGATAGATGTATTTTTTTTCCTTTTACCTAATGGTTGGAAGATATCCAATAATGACTATTCTTCAAACCACTTAATGATAAATTTGAGGAAGTCTGAATTACAATGCTAAAATTGAGTAAGATGGCAATGAAGCTTATTAGTGATGCTTTGCCCATACAATTTCAAATGCAAGAACTTAAGCTCTAAAGGAAACCAGAAAAGATCTGTATCATATTTCAAATTTCAAATTTTTAAAAAAACAAATGCAAAAATGTTTCATAATGTTTTATTCACCAGAATTATTATGATGTTTGGAAACATTATTTTTTTAATTAGTCCCAATTTACAAAAAAAATTTCATTTCATTAGTATTATTTCTGAGATTGCATAAAGCAAACCAAAAAAAGAACAATTAAGAAATAAACTCCAAAAAAATTATTTAGAATTTTCATGAAATTCATAACTTCCCCATCTACATTTAAAAAGGACTTTTAAGAAGAACAGTAGCTGAGGTTTGATTCTCTGCACTTAACAATAAATTAACCTGTGCACATCTTCAGGACAAAGTTAAAAATATAATGTCTCACTCTAAGCCTACCATAGATCATTCTATTTGGATTTGACATACATTTTCAGGGGTGTAACTGGAGATTTGAGGGCCCAGGGGGCTTAGCTCCTTGAGGGGGAATTTTGAAAACAGAAAAAAACATTTTTTTTCTAGACCTAATAAGGAGTAAATGTTAACATTTTCAGCCCTCTAGCTCCATTGGTGCCAGCCAGTCAGCTAGAGCATCTTAAAAACTGAAGAAACCTTTGGTTGACGGTTTCTAATTTTAGAAAAACTTTGAAAGAATTTTGTATAATTTTCATTCATTTTAAATCAAATCAACAATTGACCTTACAGCATTTGTTTTGTTTTTTTTATTAATTCATTTTTCTTGGCATTATCTCATAATATGAGTCGCATTATTTCTAAAGAAACCAAAATTTTGAAAACTGAGATCGTAGACAGAAACAGATTTTCATGGCTTAGTAGAATGCTGTAGATGCATGTTCAAATAGATTATCGACAGAGAACGCTGTTAGAAGCAGAGAAAAATCAAAGAAGCAGATCAGCTAAATGCATTAGTCAGACAAGTGCAGAGTTCAATCTGATGTGGCTTCCGCTGCTCAACAGACCTAAACCCGACAAGACAAAGACATAGAAACACTCAGACCCTGTGTTATAAGGGTTACCCCCTTAAAAAATAAAAACTTCTGTTTACCCCATCACACTTAACATCACACTTGGATTTTACACCTGAAGAAGGCTGAAGAATGGATCATCCAAAATGTCGTCTTAACAACACAAACAACAAAAAGGAGTTCCAAGGAACCATTTGAGATGTGTATCTATTTGCAACATTGGATTGGTTGATGGTTGGTTATATTTTCTGGGATAATATTCAACAGGTTGTGACCTGTTTTCACTGTTGATTAAAACAATACAAAGGGAAACCAGCATATCTGTAAGAAAGAGGTTGTTAAGAAATATGAGATCATGGACAGAAACAGATTTTCCTGGTTTAGTAGAATGCTGAAGATGTATGTACAAAAAAGATGTGCATTTGTTTGCAACATTTGATTGGCCCAGAGTTGGTCATGTCTTCTGTAACATTCCACAGGTTATGACTTGTTTGAATTGTGAATAAAACAGTTCAAAGAGAAACTAGAATACGTGTTGGAAAGAAATTTGAAGAAGTTGTAAGAAAATAATTGGAGGGGTGCCTAAACATGGAACAATGTAACCTAGTCTTAGAGACTATTACTACTGTAGTGAATCTGATCCAAGCTGGGTGTTTCTGCACTTGTGGCCTTGTGCCAATGTGAGGAAATCCTATTACTAATGGACTTAAGGTGAGGATATGTAACTAAAACTGCTACTGATAATTGATGTCTGCTCAATTATTTCCCTTTCTGTGTTTGCTTTGTATTGCAGGTAAATGAATAGTATTTTCTTTGTTGACAATATTTGGTTATTTCACTTATTACCGAATTGTGCATAAAACTTGTACATAAATAGTTGATAATAATTGATTGTATGATGAATCATGTTTACTGTTGATATTTCTTAAAACTATATTTAATTTTTATGCATTTTATATAAAATATATGCTTCCGCAGTTCATATACAAAATGTGAATGATACAAAGAAGATTAGCATGGCCCCTGTGCAAGGATGACATCCAAATTCATGAAGCATTCCATATTTTACTGTGGGGTCTGTATTCATGCTCACCACAATGAAACTAATCTGTTTTCTATGAATCTTCTATATATAAATAATGATCCTAACTTAAGGATATGTAACCAAAACTAAGTGTATGAGTCCATTGTTTCAAATGTTGGGTAAGAGATATATTCATCAGCAAAATTATTACCTTTAAGTGGAGGAGTCCTTTGTTATGGACAGAAAAACAGAGAGAAAAAATCAAACTGTTCATTATATATACCAGCCGAATAACCTGTCCATAGGATGGGTGTTCCGCTTGTTATTGTAAATGACTGTAACATTTATTCTTGTGTAGACACATATTTTCTCACTGGTGCCAATTTCTGTATTTGAGCCCACATGCAGAGCTAAGATTTTGAATGGTACTTTTGAAAGTAGGCAGGACATTTCCACTTTGGGAGATTGGTGCAACACAATCTTCATAAGCCCTATTTCTGATCATTTCTGACTGTGTGTTGTACTTAGCTAAGATTAGTAAACATCAAGATGTGGAGGGAAGGTAAGTGGATGGTGGGAGAATAAGTACGGGGGGGGGAGAAGAAGAAGAGATGGGGAGGGGAAGCAAAAGGAGGAGGATAAGAAAGAAATAAAAGTTGGAGGATGGAGAGTAGGAGAAGTAATAGCATCAGAAGAAGAAGAAGAAGAAGAAGAAGTTAATAGATATGGGAGTTAAACATGGATAGTGTTAGAAAAATAAGGCAATATAAACCATAAAGAAAGGAAAAATGAGAGGAAGAGGAAGAGGTGAGGAGTTAGAGGGAGAAGAACTAATTAACAGAGATGGGGTTTAAACATGAGAAGTACAAGTAATAAAAAAGGTAATATAAAGGGTATGGAAAGGGAGAATAAAATGGCTAAAAGAAGAGAAAAATAAACCATTATGAGATTTAGGTTAGGTAAGTTAAAATTTAGGTAGTTATAGGTTAAAATGGCCTCTAAATAATTCAAGGTATATTTAAAAAATGTTATTGCGGCAATGTAAGTGCAGGTTGTTAGCAAACTTACAAACTTCATTTCTTTACAGAGTTTCATTTGCTATTCATCATCATCATCATCATCAGCCTTTTAATCATTGGACATAGAACACCCAAGATTTGCCAGACCTCTCGATCGTGGGCATCACAGCACCAATATATCCGGAACCGGTCTAAGTCGTCATGCCATCTTATTTTCTGCCGGCCGCTATTTTGCATATGATTTCTGAGGATACATATTCAGAGTCGTGATGTCCAGCAATTGTCTGACATTCTTGCAACATGGCCTGCCCATTGCCATTTGCATTTTCTAATGGATTTTATGATATCATTTGCTATTAAACCTGTTTAAATAGCATCACTAGAAGTTTTCAAAGGTTCACCATGTCTGATCAAGGAGGAGAGTGGACTGTTGGGGAAAAAAAAGAAATGAAATAAAAATTGCAAGTGTTAGAAGAATAATGAGATAAGAATTTGTAGTTTTTACTGAAAAAGAAAGTGAAGCAGATGTAAAAAAAAGAAGAAAAATCAAAGAGGTTGAGGAAGAAATGAAAGAAAAATGGAACGTGCAATTAGAGGTATCGACATCTATCTAAGAGAAGGAGAAATAAAAATGACCAAAAATGTTTAGAAGAGGAAGTGAAAAGACAAAAAAAGAAATCTAAAAAACTTCACCAAGAGAAAATGAGGAAGAAATCGATGGAAGATATAAAGAATAAGAAATAACAAGTCTGGTTAGTCACTCAGTAGAAACTGTCATGTGACCGATGCATTTTGGCAACCTGCCATGTCGGGGATGATCAATTAAAAATTTGGAAAAGGGTATGATCTCTCAACTTTTGCTGGACAAAAACTAAGAGACCAAATAGCATTAATTTACATTGCAAATTGAACCCCACACTAAAAACCTATTTAAGAGGAGGAATTTTAAAAAACAAAAAAAAAGTTTTTTCTAGAGTAAATAATTGTTGTGGCCTGTACACGTGATACACACACTAAAAAAACTGAAGAAACCTATGTTGACAGTTTTGGTGACAGTTCTGCTTGACTGTTTCTAATAACAGTCACAAAATAAAGAAGAGAAAAATTAAATGATGTATAAGAAATAAGATAAAAGAGAGAGAAATATGATGGCAAAAAAATGCCTGGCAAAAAAATGCCTGGCAAAAAAATGCCTGGCAAAAACAAAAACAAATGGATAATGAAGGGGCAGGTCAGAAGAATGAGAGTGAAAAAGAAACTGTAAAACAGAGAGAGAAAATATGCCACTTGAAGTGAAAATATAAAAATTAGATAAAGAGCCAATCAAACAGAGGCAGAGAATCTCACATTAGATATTATGTTATAGAAATCCATAAACACGCAATATATCAGTGTCAAGCAATTGTAAAAGACAATGGAATAGGATACTTCATCAGTGAGATGATCTAAACTCCCATCAATAACCTATGTCCTTTCTACTCTCTTGCCACGACACCTTAGATCTTGAGAAAAGAGAATTTTAAAAAAAGGAGAGTAAAAGCAGGATAAAAAAGGAGAGTAAGAGCAGGGGAAAAAAAGGAGAGCAGTTCTCCATGAGAGCAAACGGTGGAGAAACGATCAGGTGTGGAGAGGGTGCAGAGATAGGTGCAACTGTGCATGGAAATGCATATTCTTCAGTGAAATAGACAATTATGGCCTGACACATACAGGTTATTGATATTGCCAAAGGGTTATTGAGTATCGCAATGATGTACCACAACGGAAACATGTCTACATTGATTGAGTGGAAAGACAACTGCACCATGTGCTCCCTATCCTCCCAACGTTCCTCCTCAACTTATCGTCTGGTGTAAATATGTTATATTGCTCCAAGAAGAAATCCACCACATATGTAGATGCATTGATGTAATTTGTACATATCTTTATCATAAGTGTACATACACATGTATACACCTTCATGAACCTACACAGACACACTCAGACATATATATATATAATCCGTGTACATCAAATTGTCACACTACTGTGTCAAAATAATTCATATATATTCATATATATATATATACATGATATTTCTTTATTGATCCACAACGAGCTGTACAATTGGTTTCACTCTCTGGATTATTCAAGTGGATACAACCTTAATTAAGAGTTCCAATTTATATTAAAAAAGTTTTTTTCAATCTTTTAATTTGTTGATTTTCATATCCATTCATTGTTCTTGTGTGTGTGGCCAGAAGAACGGATTTCACTCCAGGCCATCTTATCTGTCTAGTCTCTTTGTTTTATTACTTCTTGTCTGTCTCCTCCCTTTTTGTGTCAGATACTGGCTGCCTTGGGCTGTTAGTTTCCTTATATTGTGGTCACTCTACTCTG
>VCCN01007085.1:9175404-9187492 GCA_006491835.1 Architeuthis dux | reverse complement strand
GTAAGTTCATAAATCCATATTGCATTAAATTCAAAACATAATAAAAATATGTCTTATTTAATTATTTTACATTTTAAACGTACAATGAAAACAATGCAAAGCAATATGAAAAATATATGAAGCAACTACAACAGCCTCTTTTGTCTAGACTTGCAAAGTTATCTATTACGTTATCCATAATCCATCTCAGTAGCCAACCGACTTTCAATGGGGAGTAGCTAACCCAAACATTCTATCCTCAGCCATTGTAGAACAAAGATATGACTTTATGTGCTTGAGCCTGCTAAAGGATCATCCCGCAACAGTGCTAGTTATTGGTAGAGTAAAAAAATGTGGTACAATGTGGACAGGTTAGGATAAATATAACACATGTCATTGGCAATCCTGAATTTATGTACTTTGTTGATGGTCTCTTTTCTCGACACTTGAATTTGCCATACTGCTAGTGCTCATTATCTCTTTGTACATGTCTTTCAATGAAAGAAACACTTGTATGACTTCAGTTTGACTTTGGATGACATCTGAGTACGTGTCTGCTAAAATTTCTAATTTGTTCACATTATCTGCATTGTCAAAATGCTTTGGATCTAAAGTGCTAAATTTGGAAGTCACATTTGTAAAATGCTCAAATCTTTTACTTGTGCTATTTTTAACAGAATACAAGGACACTAAAGTAGGATTCAAGTTTGAATTTCTTTCAAGCATCAAATATTACTTCATCCTCTGAAATTTCATGACAGCCCTAAGTTTTTGATTGCTGGAAGAAGACTGTTGAAAAAATATTCAGCCCTTGCTCCAGGTGATTCGCTGAATTGTATAAATTGTTCCATTGGATCACCATTTACTGTTACATATCACAAGGATAAAGAAAATTGATCAATTCTGCTGAAAACAATAGTTGAGTCAACAATTATTGCAAAGTAATTAGCCACCTTGATTTCAGCTATTATATTTGATAGACCCTTGGCTGATAAGGACTGTATCTGATCCAACAGTGTATCATTTTTGGCAAACACCTTAATAAGTACAAAAGAACTGCCTTCATTTGTACTTGGGGAAGTTAAACCTTGAAACTCGCGATGACCACTGAATGCCAATCTCTGTTTTCCCAAATAGAGAACAGCATCTATAATACGGCTTATAGTCATCTTATTTTTCTCAATCTCTTTCTTTCTGGTTTTATGAGGTCAGCCAAGACAGTTCTGTTGTTGAACAAACAAAATTTGGCAAAGAAAAGATTGCTTTCTGCTTTTTGTGAGTTTCACTTTTTTCATGTTTTTCAATTTTTTGTATACCTTTCGCAAATGTCTTTCAACCAGTTTTTAGATCACCCCAACCATCTGATAATTTGCAAAAAGCCAACAAGCAAAAAACAGCAGAGTGTTTGCCCTTGGTGAGTAAACCATCCAGTGCCTATCTATTTCACAACAACTTTTAACTTGTTTCTTGTACCAAGTACCAACTTCATCTTTTGAAAAACTGTCAAAATTATCTTTAAGACCATAGTTACTTTGGGATTCTATTTACAATGTAACTATAATGCTAACTGGACATTTACTTTCTGTATCGTCTTGATAGAACAGTTTGACTTTAGCAAAGAAGTAGATTCCATAAGAAAGGAATTAACCAACCGTGTACATGGAAGGAACAAATTGAATTTATAAAAAAAGGAACACATTGAATATTTACATAGCAAAATAATTGCATTAACAGAATTTTGTAACAAATGTTGTTTTACTTGATTGAGAAATCCTTTTTTCAAAAACACAAAAATGTATCTGAATATATATTAATTAAAAAAATATCAGAATACATGTGTAGTAAGGGAAGTAATCCGAAAATTTCAAAGCTTTAGTTTCATATGACAGATGGAAAGTAAGGGTCCACTTAGCATTATAGTTACATTGTAAATAGAACCCCCACTAAAATGTTTTTTAAAATTTCAAAACTTACAATTTTCCAAAAGTAACGAAGATCTTACTGTTTGAAATCACATAAAATCACTTATGAAAAAAAATGTTTAATATGATTTTCGCCATTTAATGATTATCTGAATCTTGACAATTTTCATATCAGAATTTTCTACAATCTTTCTTCTTATTAATGACACAAAGATTATTAGGAAAGAATTAACATGTTACAAGTTTTGGGAATTTTTATTGACATATGTCATCTTGTTGTAAACATTTTGTGGAGGTACCAATATAACACCTTCATAATAAAACAAACTGGGGTGACTTTCTTTCCAACGCATACTAATTTCAAAAGTCAGGCAATGACAGAATCTTTTATCACAAATATGATCTAGTCACTAAACCTATCCCTACTATTTGAAGGTTGGTGGAATAAAGTAATGAGTTGATATACTTCTTCCAAGGCCATTAGATAAAGTTAAAAAAAACAATAAAAATTAATCAGATTTAATTTTTATCACACAAGGGAACTAAAGACTTTTAAAAAGTCACTTTTGAAGAATATGTTTTGGGGGAGCCCCCAGCACCCCTACTAGCTACACCACTAGATTATTTATGTATGGATAAATTATACAAATATATATATTTAGTACAAATATGAGGATTGTATTTTTTAAAATTTAAATTAAAAAAAACTTTAATAAAATTAAAGCAGAGAAATATCTGGCCGATGCAACAGAAAACTGACTTATGAAGGAGAAAGCAGTGAAGCTGGGGACCCAAGAAACAATTGGTGAATTTAGTTCAAGTTGCCGATAGAAACTGTCTGCGGAACATTTTCTATAGTGGCAGTCGATGGTACTGTAGTAAAGTCTGTGGGAGCTAAGGGCACAGAGAGTTGGATATTGGGTGGGGAAATTAGTGAGGCCGCCATGTTGCTGGTCTTTCTTTCCTTCTCTTTTTTCCTTTTAGCTTCCCTTTCTCCATGACTGACAGACAAACCAGCAAAAAAAAAGTGATAACAGCTTTTATATAATAAGATACACACATATTAATCATATATATTTTACCAGAAATTGCTGCCATAAAAAGCGTATATAACAATCAAAAGCAGAGGAAGAACTGAATTAGAAAAGTTTTGTCACAGGAAGCAGGAATAAATATGCAAGCAATAAATAGATTTAATGAAAGAAACCCTTTATTCTGTTGTCAGATTTTGAAACTTAGATTTACAATAGTTGGCCTATATTTGTAGAGAATAATTAATAACGTCTTGGGCCAAATATATTCTTAATTGGTTTCTCTATCAATAAACCAACAATGTGGAAAATAACAATGGGGCATTTTGTGAAGGGGAGGAAAATTCCTTTGTATTTTCACACTTTCTACTGTGATATGTTCAACAGAAAAAACAAAATGTGATATTCTTAATTGTTAGAAGAAATATTTAGATAAAAATTAGTTTTAAGCTATGTTAACCCAATGTACCCAAGAGTATCTAAGAGCACATATATGTCCTTTAAATTTCTCTCACTGGTTGGCAAAGGCAAACGAATAGCTCAAATTTACTGATGTTGATTGTCCTTTTTTAAATGCAGCCAAAAATCAAAAATATCCCTTATGATTTATGTTTTTGACACTGTTTTTCCTAAGATGAATATAGATTGCTTTTATGTTGGATGGTTCCAGGGAAAATTCGAAATACATGCTAGACAAAATATTCAAGTGAAAACAAAACAAAGGAAAATTTTGTCTTGAACACATAAATACAGAAATTTAAGCCCTGAAATGTTCTAAGCTGACAGATGACACTAAAGCTTTCATCCTCTTCTCAAAAGAAAAAGCTCTACATTTTTTTTATTTCACACACTGTCTTTTATTCAGTGACAAAATGAAGAGACTTGGTAGTAATATTTTATTTAAGTCAAGCAATTACTGATACTATTGTTCGGACTGAGATCCTCATCTTGGTTGTCATTTCCACAACGTTTCGGCCGATGTACATAGTATCAGTAATACTAACACCTCATCTCAGAAATACCGAACTCAGTTAAGTCAAGCAATGTATCTAATTTGTATGTTTATGAATGTAAAATTATCTAAACGAATATTCCAAGTGATTAGATTTGTGTTTATCAAGTTATCATTACTAGATAGTATTAGAAACTATCAAACTGTCACCAAAACTGTCAGCATAGGTTTCTTCAGTTTTTAAGTTGGTCTGGCTGGCTGGCTATGTATGTATGGCATGTACAGGCCGCACCAATGGTGCTAGAGGGCTGAACATTTAGACATTTACTCCTTACACCTAGCAAGAAGAGATGACAATAGATGAGGGTAAAAGACTAACCGATTGGTGCCCATGGGACAGGAAACGAAGTAGGAAAAGACCAGACACAAGATGGAGGGACAAGATAGAAATGTTTGCTAGCAAGACTTGGCAGAGGTTAGCACAAAATAGGTTGTCATGGAAGGAGATGGGAAAGGCCTTTGTCCAACTTATAGTGGACTTATAACGGCTGATGATGATGATGTTTTTCAAAAAAGATTTTCTACAAAATTTCTTAAAGAATATACAGGCACAAGCAGGAAAGAACTGAGTAAAATGTAAAGACACTTCTGAGATTTTCCTATCATTGTGCAAAGATGGCACTGAGAACTTTTGCATCAAACTAATAAACTTCTACAATATCAAATGTATTTCAAAGGTTTGTATATTTATGGTCTTATATTTTGTTGGATTACTATACAATGTACCAACTTGAGTAATTGCTAATACTATACAGTGAATAGTACTAAATTACCTGCCATTCACTTATAGGAACTTACTATCCATTGTATTATATATTATAAGTCAGACATTGAATACATTTCATGATTCTGTGGACAAAAAAAATCATTTTCTACATTTTCTACATTTTCTTAGTTTGGATTCAGTTTCATTTATCAAATAATTAGAGGAAATATTTTTATTCTCCCTAGAATTTTGTGTGGGTTGTAAATCTCTTTTGTGGATAACTTCCAACAGCCTCATGCTTGTAATGGCATAAACACTGTTAAGTGTTTTCAATGTTGTGGAACTTGATAGAGCATTTCATCAATCTGTACCTGATAGAAATGAACCTACTTTTCATACAATAAAGCCTCTCTATACCTTTCAATTTGTTATGCTGAACTTCATCACATGTTCATTCTTCCAGTTAACTCACTAAAACTACAAGGTGGGTGATGATTAGTTTGTATTTTTGCTTTTTTAATATCATACATATCAAAACAGTACTAATGATTTATTCAATCAATTGAAAAATCCAATTTTCTTCAAAGAGAAAAAAAACAAAGGAAATATTAGTAATAATGTAAAATAAGAAGATTGGAAAAATTTGCTATGGTTGAACATTTTTTGCCATGTGTTTATTCTCAGATCTTAAAAATCAAAAGAAAAAAATTGATAATGGGTTATTAATGGGATGTATTTTCCGTTACCTTCTATTTGTTCAACTGACATTTTTTTTTTCAAGAATTCAATTTTTGGAAAGAAGGCATTTTTGTATTTATAAAGTAATAAACTTAGAGAAAAAATTTCTGTACTAAAATTAAAACAATTTTGTTCTGGCAAGAGAAGAAGGTCAGCATTCTTTTTTCTTTTTTTTTTTTTTAAATAGAAAATAGAATAATATTTATTTAATACAAAAAACAAACTACAATCAAAATCCCATTTTGATGACAGTTCAACAAATGGTCCTTATTACATGAGATATACACCCACAGTATAACACAAGAGATTAAAAGAGAAAATATTTACACCTCTCCCTGATGAACATGCAAATCTTATTGTGATTATTGTTTTTGCACTTTACATTGTCTGGAAAAGATAGTGGATAACTGGAAGCTGAACATAAAAGAATAGCTAAAAGGCTCAGTCTGTAGCAATTAAAATAGACAGGGTCTATACACATTTTCCTATGTATCTTTTTAATTTAGAAATTGAGAAATTGATAGATTTTAATAATGTATAAAAATCATTTATAGGAAAGCCTGGTACTACACACAAGATACATTCCAGGTAAAGAGTGTGCTGTAGGGGGGATGCGTGTAACAGTCTGGAACATTTTCTTACTAACATTTGGTAGAAAAGTGAGTATAACTGAAATAATTTTATGCATTATTTAATTTCATCTTAATGTTGCCAAAAACATTAATGTTTAAAATTTCATGTGAATTAAACACATAAGCAAATAAAAACTTTATTTTTCTGTTGTCAAGAAACATGTATATAAACTTAAATTATGTAAACCAGTCTACCAGTACCTGTCTATCCTCCTGCTACCTGGGGAAAGCCTTTAATTCTTTTGCATGAAGGTAGCCGAACTGGAAACCAGTGAATCACCGAATGGACATCAACCCTTTTCACCCTCCCCTTTTTGGTCCACTCCAAGGACGTTTAACAGCCTGACGGTGGGTCGCTTTGGGAACACGACCCGGGAGTCAGGACAATCTTTGTTGCCTAATAACGGTGTGAATTAAGAAGTTGAGATACTGTCTCACTAAATGAAGCATGGACTGTGTGCCATACAAAGCACCAGTGTGCAGTTCTATCTTAAATTGTTGCCTATACAGTTATGTTTGATAAAAAGATGTCATCTTTGATTTTCAGGAACTTAATGAAAAATGGATAATCCTTGTAAAAATAATGGTCCACTTCTTCCTTACCATTGTCTAACTCAACTCTATTTCTTTAATTCTCACATTTTACCTTGACCTAAAGGTGAAATAAGCAACATGAAGATGTCTGTAGCCGGTATATATAAGCTGTCTTGAAAGTTTGGTGTTAGGCATTATTTATTGTTAATGAATGACATAGATAGCTTTTTCATGCCAACAATTAAATAATGGAACCATGGGTAGTAAGGTCACTTTTGACAGCCATGTAAATGCATTTTAAATAATGCAACCAACAATACAGAGACTGTTATAAGTACCATTAGGTAGGTAGATAATTCTTTTTAAATGCCTCTCAATGTATAGTTGGTAGAATCATATAATGAAAGAATTTCACATGTGAAGTTTGTTTCATTAATGCTTTTTAAAAAGTCATTTATAATGAGCAATTTAGTAACTGACCAAATTTATCAAACTGTTGCTGGCAAGTATTTAATAGTAAGTGTTTGGATTCTGACTGGTAGCAGACCAAGTCTTCATTACAGCATTAGTGCCAATAACATTCAGAACAGAAGAGTCTGAATGTCTCAGCGAAAAGAAATTTGATCTGGGCTAATGTCAGAGCAAAATGCTATAGAACAGAAAAGAATGGTTCCAGACATGCATGCCTGTAAGAATAGTGAACATATGGTACGGGATCTGATTTTGACCTCACATAAATCAAAACCTCTTTGACAAAATAAATTCATTTTCATCTCATTCACATGATACCAAGTTTCCTAAATAGCTAACATTGCCGATGCCACTGACCAACAGAATGTCGGTTTGTGCAAATGACTTTAGCAATATAAATGGAAAATTTCAGACAAATGGATTTGTAATGTAGACAGCAATAACAGTTGAGTATTATAATTCCTCCGCTAATAGAGAAAGAATTAAAGTACTATTTGATATTGACTCAAAAGCATTGGGTCGTTCGCATGCAAACTGCTCATGAATTATGGGAGATGTATTTAAAATATAATGAAACTTCCTATCAACTTGTATCAAGAAAATTGAGAGGTCATTTATGGCAAATGTTTGAAACTCTTTCAAACTTTTGAATAATAGCGGAAATATATACAAACTTCAAGGATAAAATATGAGAACATAATATCTCATTTGAAGAAATGCTGATACGTTGTACGAGATGATATACTTTGAACTTTTAAATTGAAGGAAGTACAATGAATATCACCTAATACAACTGACTTTGAAATTCAAAATTTAAGATATTTAACTTACTAGTAAGAGTCTTGGAGAATCTATGCTGAATATTTGTAATTTAGAAGTAGATAAGAATTAAGATATTTTCATAAGAGGAAAAATGTTATTGATGGTTTTCAATTGGGGTTCATTTATTTATGTATATATACTAGAGGAAATAGTACTATACACAGATATTTCTGTATAATTGTAGTAATAATTATTCAAAACGAGTTAATCTTTAAAATTTAAAGTTTAAATTCATAAAAATATAATTCATAAAAAAGATAGGAGATTAATTTGTTATATTATCCCTTGGGTTGTGTCATTATTAACACAGCTAGAATAATAACTGAGTTATGACAGAAATTTTTTAATCAGATAGACTTAAACCATAAGCAGACTCAGATCCAGGGCTGAGCACAATTAAAAAATCTTTTAAAATATATAGATCAGTGCTTCTCAACCCTTTTCAGCCTAACACCGCCCTATGACACCTAGCTATATATCAACGCCCCCCAATTCAAATACGAGTAAACACAATGATCTCTCCCTGCAAGTTGATATCTTGTTCTTCAACCTTGCAAATGAATGGATTCATAACCCAGACAGGAATATTCATATCAATCCGATCTTCAAAGCACTTCTCAAAATCATTTTTCAGTGACTTCAGATACATACAGTATTCTTTGTTTGAAAACAACAGCAAGGGAGATAATTTTAAATGATTATCCATAGAATAACAGTAACACTAAAATAATTCGCCAGTTACTTACTTGTATAGAAGAAATGGTTGGTGAAGTTAGCATATAATAACTGCCTAATGCTACTTCCTTCTCGTTTGTAAGCAGATTCTACTAAACAGCCGCCATTTGTAAATCAGGATTATAGATATTTATGGAATCTCCGCAAACGCCCCATTTAGAAGTTCAAACACCACCTTAAGGCCCTTATCACCTCAACGCACCCTTAAAATGAAAGGGGGCGCTAGTGCCCATGTTGAGAACCACTGATCTAAATGAAGAAATTATATAAATAAAAAACCCTAATGATCCCAAGTAATTATAAATTAACCTTAAAAACATGACATCATTAATTGTTTTTCATTTAATATAAGTAAGATGTCTTCAGTTTTATTCTTTATGAATTTTTACTTATTGGATCTGTGGCAAATATTTTTATTAATTTTTTACTTTACTCTTTTGTCAATTCTTGTGCTAAAAAGCTATGAATCAAATGTAAGTGAAAAATGCTGGATCATATTACTTTTCTTAGTTTTTTTATGTTTTAAAATTTATTTTATTTTTGTGTATTTATTCATAAAAATATTTTTTTCCGTTTGGACACCCCTCCTGCTCAAAATCCTGGATCCATTCCTGATAAACCCATTAGACAAAATTCATACATAGTAACTTCAGTCTTCTTTTTCATGATTCTCAAGTTCAAATATTGCCATTAACATATTTCCCTACTACCCAGTGATAGTATTTTTTTTTAAAACTAAATCTTTGAAAACTTCAGCAATTCTCAGCTTAAGCAGAAATAGTGGTTTTAATCTGCTCAGGCATCTAAAAAAAGTGCATACATACAGTGCATACATACAGATACCCATACATGAATGCATTCATACAAAACAGAATCTTTTGTTATTTTCATTCTTTCTTTACTGAATCCTATCTATTCTGGAATGCATTATATAAGAGGACAAAGACAACCAGTCTCCTTTAAGCTCCAAAACTTTCTCAGCATTTTTCTTGCATTTAGGATTATTCAAGATTGTATTGTTTCTATGAATGTTTTGGAATCTAGCTGTTTGAGCCTGTTTTTTTAGGATTTATGGGGAGTAGCCAGTGTTCTAATGATTATGAGGATGACAGTAACCTGTATATCATTATTAATTTTTCACTGGTATTTTCTTTCAATTTAACTACAGTTGCTTTTCATTACAACTACTCGAACCGTCAATCTATGCAATGAGTAAACAGCGCAGATTGGAAATAAATTAAACAAGACTCAAACTCGTGTCCCTTTTACCATGGGAAGCTTTCCAATGTACAGCAACTGCACCATCGACTGAGCTACTAGAGCCCTTACACCTGGTAGAAGATCAGATCTAACCCTTAAACTCATTCTTCATTTTCCCCTGATTGCTCGGTGCCATATTTGTTTGAGTTTTTACATACACTAGTTGTATTAGTAGCAGTAATTTATTTTTTACTAGTAGGTAATCCCAGCATTATTTGGGGAAAAAAAAAATCTCGCAACCCCAGAGAGCATCTTCCAGTGCCCAAATGTTGGAATTTAGCATCTTCCGGTGCCCGGGCATTGGAAATTACCATCTTCCAGTTCTTTGGCATTGTAATTTAGCATTTTCCAGTGCCCAGGGATTGGATTTTGCATTTTTCAGTGCCATTGGAATTTAACATCTATCTTTGCCTTGGCGTTAGAATTTAACATCTATCAGGCATTGGAATTTAGAATGGACAGTGGATAACAATGTCTAATACACATGTAAACATGTAAATTCATAAATAAATTATCAGCAAAAACTCAATGAAAATGGTCATTGAAACTCTTGCTCCAATAACCATCCGACGTGCCATGCTTGTTTTGTTATTTGGTTTTCCAGTAAAAACTCTAATAAAAAATAAATATTGTGTGTTTGCAAAAGTTTCCTCCTTGCATACATAATTGAACAAAATCAAAAGATCGCCAAGAAATATATTCCTTTGAGAAATATCAAGTTTTATAATTTATGCCTAAATACAGTTATTTGAAAAGATATAAAAATACCACTTCAGAGCCAAATCACTTGCTTTCACTTTAAAAGTTGATTTTTCTCAAAAATTAAATATTTCTGAAAGAAATGAAGGTCAGATTCAATCAAAATAGATTTGTGTACATTCTAAATATTAATCCTACTTAAATCTATTTGGATGACCTTCCTTGATTTCAGTTACTAAATCTTTATTTTCCTTTTAAATCATTTTTAGACTTACATTATTTTAAGTTAACTTCATAAAACAATACATTATAAGTATATTATTTATTCTATATAGAGATAACTGGAAAATATTTGCTTTAAAATTAATTATAGCTGCTAAAAATTAAACTTGTGAAAATTACTGTACTCCACCATTCTGTTTTTTGTAAAATTCGTTAGTATAGATCATTCTGATTTTGCATTTTAATTGAAAAAGCTCATATGGCTGATCTTAATTTGTTAGTTGAGGTGTGCACACACCCACACTGTCAGACAGACAGACAGACAGACAGACAGACAATCGGATTTATATAGATAAAGATAAAGATTAGATGAAGCAAAAATAAATCAGCGACCTGTATGTGGGATTTTTTCAACTCTCCAGCCAGGTCGTGGTATTTAATTCTTTCACCCTAATTCCAAGATATGGTCTGTTATTACAGGTTCATTCATAATTACTTAATCCGTAGTTCATTTTATTTTCCTGTTAAGAATGAAATTTTATATTTATTCTTGATTAGTGCATTATTTTAATTTTAATTATCACATTTATTATTGTACCCATGATTATAATAATTATTATATTTAAATTTCTACTTTGTATTTTTGATCTTTTAAGAATCCTTTCATATTTAATCTATTTGTACTTTGTTTTCATTTGTAAATTTTGTTTTGTTATTGGCTTTAGCATTATCCCCACTAATTTTTTCTCCCTTAAAAGAAGAAATGTTTTTGCTGAGGATTGCCATATAAACAGGAAGCTTTGCTTAGAATTTTTATTTCCAAGAAATTTTTTCTTTGATATTTAAATCTGTAATCAAATAAAAATGAACTTGAAGAAAAAAACAAAATTTGAGGAGGAAGTTTGATAAAAGACAGGAAAGTGAATGTCATTATTTTCCTTTGCTCTTCAACAATGTAAAATTTGTATGACAGCAACATTGGATGGGGTTGAGGATGATAATAATTGCTATAAACAGAAAATAATAAAAAGGCTGGGATTGATAGCATTAAAAACAATAACAACTATAAAAAAGGGGAGTGTAATAAAGAGGATACTGAAAATAACGCCAAGATTTCAAATTATTAGTAAAATAGATTTATAATAAGGACTGAATAATAAAGATTATGCGATTCAAATTATGGATATACTTGAGTATTGTCAAAAGAATAATAACATATATAAATTATTATGAATCACCACCACCTATAGATGCTTCTTTTACCTCATGAATTAAACAGTGGCGATGGGCAGTGATCACTAAAAAGTCCAAATTTTCAAAAAACA
>VCCN01007085.1:9118494-9133038 GCA_006491835.1 Architeuthis dux | reverse complement strand
GAGTCCATTGTTATGGACAGAAAAACTAACAGAAAAAGTCACACTGCTATATATAGACAGATGGTTACACATTGCATTTTATATATGTGGACAAGTGTATGGTCATGCATACTATACAAATTATTAATATGCAGTTATGTATGTGCATATACATACATACATACACATATGTGTACTCCCCCAAAGTATCGGTAGAACCCTATAGCCTACTCTGGCATCTACAGGATGTTTACGTCCTGTGGTTTAACAACAGTCCAGCCTTACTGTTGGAATATTCTTGCAAAGGGGCGGCAGACTCCCATAGCTAGCTCTGGCATCTGCCAGGAGAAGGAAACTCCTGCCAAACCCATGACCTATGGGCTCTGCTTCTATCCATGCCACCCTGGTGGTCCATTAGGACACAACACCTTGGTTTAAATGGTGGGGTTGACCCTGGGCAAGTCGCATTTCACTGCTCAGGCTGGAGGGTTATTCCGCACACAGGCTCCGCCAACTATGGTCTTACTGCTGTGGATTACCCTCCAAAAAAATCTTTGTTTGCGAAGCCAAGCCATTCATTCATTCATTCATATGTGTACCAGGAAGAGAAAAAATATAGAGGGAGAAAGATAAAGCCTTTGTAAAGAAGAGAATTGGAAATCAAGTTTGAAATGGTAAAACAGTGAATACAATAAATAGGTCAGAAAGGTTATGAAAACACAGTGTTAAAGAATGCTAGAGATAAAGAGTAGAATGGGGAAAGAGGCAGAAAAAGATGATAGGAATATGGTGAGTGATAGAAGACAAAATTGTAAACTAACAGCTGGTCAGGAAGGTAATCTGATGAGGAGGTGGATTGAAAGAAAATAATGTGGCTGTAAAAAAAAATGACTGAGGATTGAAGTCCCAGGTTTGATTGATTTTAGAGACTCAGACAGACAAGCCAAGAGGTTGTAAATGGAGAGCAATCAGGAGCTAGAAAGAAAAAAAAACATTGAGAGAAAATGGAATAGAAATTTTGAAACAGAATGAGATACTTCAGAGAAAATTAAAAAGAATAACAAAAACAAAGAAACCATGATTTTATTGGAAGGTGAGCGAGATAGACAAATTGTAACTTGGATATATACAGAGAGACATATTCAGAGAAAATGAGAAAGGATGACAGAAATGAAAGTCTTGATGATGCCATTGAAGAGACCATTGCAGAAAAAACGAGAATCAGAAAGAGAAGAGACTATGGAGGGATAAGGACTAACAATGATAGTCAAGACATAAGAACTGAGTGGAGAACAAGGTTGAAACTAAGTATAAAACAGGTCTGGTTCGTCACTCAATAAAAAACTGTCACATGACCAACATCTTTTGGCAGCAGGCCTTATTGGGGTGATCAATTAAAAAATTGGAAAAAGGGTTGATCAATGAATAAGTTACTTCTCTCGTATTTTGTTGGGCAGTGATCACCAAAAAAAAGTCTGAATTTTCAAAAGATAAGCATGAATGCTGCCAGACGCAAACTAAGGGACCAATTTAGCATAAGCTTATATTTCAAATTGAACCCCCCCATTAAAAACCTATTTAGGGGGGTAATTTGAAAGAAACAAAAAAGAAGTATTTTCTAGACATAGTAAGGAGTAAATGTTTAAATTTTCAGCCCTCTAAGTTCCATTGGTGCGGCCGGTATACGCGAAGCATACATAGCTAGACCAGCTTAAAAACTGTAGAAACCTATGTTGACAGTTTTGTTCGACGGTTTCTAATAGAGACTAAGAAAGAAATGAGATAGTGTCAAAAGAATAGATGAAGTAAGACTGTGACTTTGAGGAAGGAAAAAGATAAAGAGAACAAAAGTCAGTCATACATAGCTAGACCAGCTTAAAAACTGTAGAAACCTATGTTGACAGTTTTGTTCAACGGTTTCTAATAGAGACTAAGAAAGAAATGAGATAGTGTCAAAGGAATAGATGAAGTAAGACTGTGACTTTGAGGAAGGAAAAAGATAAAGAGAACAAAAGTCAGATTCTGAGATCAAGGAGGAGAAAGATGAAGTGAAGAGAATATGTTGAATCAGTTAAATTTATAATTGGTGATGATTAGAATTATGCATGGGGAAAATGGAAAATTGATTAGGTCGCTCAATGGAAGGAAAGAAATTAGATATGACTGATGCATCTTAAAAGGAAATTGCTTAATGAGGGATATTGTTGAAGGAGATTATACTGACCTTGAAAGATGAATATAACGGAGAAGCTGATATATTAAATACTTATAATGTTCGTTGCAACAAAAAGTGAAGAAACTTCAGCAGACACAAGTGAATAAGTAGAATTGGATTATTTAAGATTCTAAATGATGAAAAGTGTATCAAATGGCGATTGTCTTAGTAAAAGTCAAAAGTTTTTTTGCAGCAAGAAGAGTGAAGAGTCATTGTTAGAAGAGAAATCAATATAAAATATTAAAAGGCATCAACCAAAACTGTCAATATCAACATAGGTTTTTTTCAGTTTTCAAGTTGGTCTGGTTTGCTATGTATGTACCACATGTACAGGCTGCACCAATGGAGCTAGAGGGCTGAAAATTTAAACATTCACTCCTTATTATGTCTGGAAAAAACATTTTTTTTGTTTTTTTTAATTTCTCCACTAAATATCTTTTTTTTAAAAATTAGTGAACAGCATTAAGCCATTTCCACAAATTGCACCAAAAGGAATACTGTTTTGTATAGAAATAATAAAAAATATCATATCAGTTATATAATTTTCTATAGCTTTGAGAAGAGTCATTAACATTCAAATAGTTCTTTGTATGATTGAACTCCTTCTTGTTGTTTGTGTTGTTAACACAACCCATTCTTCGGCCTTCTTCAGGTGTAAAATCTGAATTTGATGGGGTAAACAGAAGTTTTTTAATTTCAAAGGAGGTAACCCTTATAACATAGGATTCGGGTGTTTCTTTGTCCTTGTCTTGTCAGGTTTGGGCCTGTTGAGCAGTGGAAGCCACATAAATGTGAAAAAAATTACACTGCGGAAACAGGCTTCCCCCTCAAAGTCAGGATCGAGGAACACAGAAAAGCCATAATCAAGAGCGAGATAGAAAAATCTGGAATGGCTCACCCTATCTGGAGAGAGAAAGTCCAGATTATTGACAGAGAATACTGTTGGAAGCAGAGAAAAATCAAAGAGGCAGCTCATATCAACTGAATGCTGTAAATAAAACCTCAGACATTTCTTTTTTCTCTCTGGGAGACAAGTGCAGAGTTCAACCCGATGTGGCTGCCACTGCTCAACAGCGACAAGACAAGGACTGAGAAACACCTGAATCCTACGTTATAAGGGTTGCCTCCTTTGAAATTAAAAAGTTTCAGTTTACCCCATTATATTCAGATTTTACATCTGAAGAAGGCTGAAGAATAGATTGGTTGAAACATCATGTTAACAATACAAACAACAAGAAGGAGTTCAATCGTCTGAAGAACTATTTGAAAGTTATACAATTATTCTTTAAAAAACATTTTCAAATAAATCTGTGACCCCCAGTAATTTTTACGCAACCCACCCTGCAGAGAGGTCCTGCTTTGTAAAGCTTTGCCCTAGCCAAGGGCCTCCTGCTGTTTTAATCCAGCACTGGCTCTACCCTATTAGCATTGAAATTGAATTATATAATCAGTTTGTATTCACTTGTTTTACTTATGAAGGAGGAAAAATTAAGTTTTCAAATATGACTATCTAACTAAAGATGAACTAACCTGTGTGTAGAACACAATGTAATAAAAAAGAAATCATGAATTATATAAATTCTTTCACAGCTGCACAATCTTCAAACATATTCAAAACATCTAAATTGATTTTATGCCACACTCCTTCCGAATTTGAAACCTTCCACGGGACAACTAATAAACATCTCAATTCTTCAAAAAACAAGTTAAATTGGTTACTAAGCCTACTAATTTAATATGCAAATAGACAAATAAGTAAAGGTACAATTAGATTTGCTACAGAACGGTTATTATGCGACATGCCAGAAACATGACAAAGGGAAGATATAATAAACTTCTCTTATTAGAGAAATTGAAAATGGAATAAAAGCAGGGAAAGAATTTGATGTGTGTTTGCATTTTTCTATTTCCCAATTGTATTTATTACCTATGACGTGTTGAAGAAAAACAGATCTGTTTAGTCACTCAATAGAAACAGTCACGCGACCAACGTCTTTTGGCAGCATGCTTTGTTGGGGGTGATCAATTAAAAATTGGAAAAAGGGGTGATCAACAAATAAGTTACTTCTCTCACCTTTTGTTGGGCGGTGATCACTAAAAAAAGTCTGAATTTTCATAAAACTATTTCCCAATTGTATTTATTACCTATGATGTATTGAAGAAAAACAGGTCTGTTTAGTCACTCAATAGAAACAGTCACGTGACCAACGTCTTTTGGCAGCATGCTTTGTTGGGGGTGATCAATTAAAAATTGTCAAAAGGGGTGATCAACGAATAAGTTACTTCTCTTGCCTTTTGTTGGGCAGTGATCACTAAAAAAAGTTCGAATTTTCATAAAACAAGTGGGCACAAACTAAGGGATCAATTTAGAATAAAGATACCTTGCAAATTGAACCCCACTAAAAACCTATTTTGGGGGAAATTTAAAAAAACAAAAAAAATATTTTTGTAGACATAATAAGGAGTAAATGGTGAAAATTTCAGCCCTCTAGCATTGGTACGCATGATACATACATAGCCAGCCAGCCAGCCAGACCAACTTGAAAACTGAAGAAACTTATGTTGACAGTTTTGGTTGATGGTTTCAAATAATATTTTTTACCAGCTCATCAACAATATTTATCTGAGCTCTTATCCTGAGTAGATATTTTTACCCATGTATATGACAAACTCTCATCATCATCGTTATAAGTCCACTACTGGACAAAGGCCTTTCACATCTCTTTCCTACTACGTTTACTGTCCCACAGGGACCAATCGGTTAGCCTTTTGCTCCATCTGTTGTCCCTTCTTCCCACTATGTGCCCTACCCATCTCTATTTTTGTTGTCTAATTACTTGTACAATATCTTTCAATCTGGTCCTATCTCGAATCCACGATCGTTTTCAATTGCTAAGAGTTATTCCTAACATTGCTCTTTCCATTGCACTCTGTACAGTTGTGAGTTGGTTTTCAAGTGGTTTTGTAAGTTTCCAGGTTTTACACCCGTATGTTGTAGCTGGTATTATGCATTGATTCTATACTTTACATTTTAAGCATATTGGCAATTTGCTTTTCAGTAAGTCTCTATTTATACCAAATGCTTTCCAGCCAATCAGTATGCGCTGCCTTATTTCATTTCCATGGTCTATCAGTACATAAATGATTTCATAAATGATTGCAGTTAGAGTGGGGGTTCAAAACAGTTCCCAAAATTCTACATTACTGCACAAAGACTCAGATTCTAAATAACCATGTTTATATTTTCAAGCCTAGCAAATCCATGGTGTCAGAGTTGGAAAATAAAGAGAATTAAGTCTAAATAATCCTCTCAGTTTAAATGGTTCTTCCTACGATTGAACACTTTCTTGTTGTTTGTGTTTTTAACACAACATTTTGGTTGATCCATTCTTCGGCCTTCTTCAGGTGTAAAATCTGAGTGTGATGGGATAAACTGTTTACCCCATCACACTCAGGGTTTACACCTGACACAAACAACAGGAAGGAGTTTAATCATCCGAAGAACCACTTGAATGTTAATGACCCTTCTCAAAACTATAAAAAATACCTCTCAGTTTAGTTTAGAAATAATTATCAAATGAGATTCAAAGAAGGTGAATCCATTCACTTTTTTATTTTGTTCATTGCTGAAGACCCCCACCTTTTTTGTTCATTGCTAAAGACCCTACCCTTTTTTTGGTTCATTGTAATATTCTTGAGTATTTTTCTGTATCCAAATGAAATTCTTTCCTCAGCACCTGCTTATCTTTAATTGTTTCCATGATTAAAGTAAAACATACTTGTTTTTACTTCACACCTGTAAGAAACCGTCAACCAAAACATGTTTTTTGTTTTTAAGTGATTCTGCTTGGCTGGCTATGTATGTATCGTGTGTACAAAGGGAGCTAGGGGGCTGACAATTTAAACATTTATTTCTTATTATAAAAGTTTGCCGTTAAGATGTGGCAGAGGTTAGCACAATCTAAGTCGTCATGGAAGAGATGGGAAAGGCCTTTGTCCAGCAGTGGACTTGTAACGGATGATGACGATGATGATGATGGTGATGGTGATGGTGATGATGATAATGAAAATGATGATGATGATGGTGATGATGGTGATGATGATGGTGATGATGATGATGATGATGTCTAGAGAAAAGCAGTTTAATTTATTTTTTGAAATCCCCGCCCCCACAAGAATAGGTTTTTGGCAGGTGGTTCAATTTACAATGTAAGTTTATCCTAAATTGATCCCTTAGTTTGTGTCCAGCAGCGTTCACACTTGTTTTTTTAAAAATTCATTTTTAGTGATCACCACCCAACAAAAGGCGAGAGAAGTAATTTATTCATTGATCATCCCTTTTTCCAAGTTTTTAATTGATCATCCACAAACCGGGCACGCTGCCAAAGATGTTGGTCATGTGACAGTTCCTATTGAGTGAATAAACAGACCTATTTAAAAGCAATGGTTTAGCATGCAAGTCTTGCAAGCCATTGCAAGTAGGTTTTTCTTCAAAACAGTATGTTTCAAAGAGCATTGATTAATTTTAATTAAGATTAAACTGTTGCCTGAAGAGTAAATATAATCCTAATTTCGTACATATGCTGCTTTAAAAGCAAAACCTTCAACAGATGATAACCTCAGGGTCAGGCATGGTTTGGGGGCTAAAGCATCCTTACCACTAACTCTGGGTGCCTCATCAGTATTATCTTCATTTTTTATTAGATGAAGCATTAATCCTTATTAATTTTTGACTAGTATTTTTTTTATTTAAGAATATTAGAAACCATCAACCAAAACTGTTGCTAAAACAGTTTTTAGGTCAGTCCGGCTGGCTGGCTATGTATGTATCTATCATGCATACAGACTGCACCAATGGGGCTAGAGGGCTGAAAATTAAACATTTACTCCTTATTATGTCTAGAAACAAAAGAATGTTTTGTTTTTTAAAGAGGCTTATTGATTTCACTAATTCTCAGTTATGGGTTATACAGTTTTAATCTATCAATTCCTAACCATTGCCCTTCCTAAGGATTGAACTCAGAATGGATCTCTTTACCAATTTATGAGTAGAAATTCAGCTTTTTGAGTAGCAATTCTTTTTCAATTCAATGTACCATAAGTCTTACATATTTATATACAAATGAGGCACTGAACTGCCAAGTCTCAGAACCAAAATTAGAACCCTATTGGCTTGAATAAAACTTAGTTGTTATTCTTTGGGGTAATTACCTGTTGCAACAGTAATCTGATAAAGACTGAAGAGCAGGCAAGCCAAACTATTGTATTGACAGTGGAGATGAGGAAATGAGTTGAAATAAATCATCAAGTTCGATAAGAGGATTACTGAATATGAAAAAGAAATAATACAGTATCACCCATAAATCAGTTCACCCCTACCACTATGTTAAAGAAAATGTTGTGAATATAAAAACAACAAACAAATATGAATATGTTGCCATCCAAAGATGAGTACAATACTACGAAAAAATATTTTTGGCAACAGAGTTTCAATGCTGTAGAGTTTGGTTATAAATAATACCTGATACTATCTGTTTTGATTGTGTAATATTCCACTAGAAAAAATAAAAGACAATTAACTTTCTATTAAATAGTGGTAGGGGTGTACTTATTTATGGGTGATACTGTATGTCTGAATTTCTGAGATGAGGAATTATCATTATACATTGATTTATTCGAACTGCTGTCCTCATTTTTGTTGTTTTTATATTCACAATGTTTTGGCCGTGTACCTTCTCGTCTTCTTCAGATGTGTATTCTGTTCTTTTTTTGGCCGTCCATACTAGGGGATATATTGTCATATGAGCATTGACTGGAAAGTTGTGAATACAAGAATATTTACAGTTACCGAATATGGTAAGATATCCCCTAGCATGGACAGCCAAAACAAGAACAATATAGACACTTGAAGTAGGCCAGAAAATACATGTTTGAAATGTTGTGTATATAAAAGCCATTCATATAAAAACAACCAAGATGAAGACAACAGTCCAAATAAATCAATGTATTAAGAAAAGTAAAACGCTATTTTTTCCCCGTACGTTGATTGTACAAAAGAAAAATCAAATACCAGTACTACATAATGGTTAATTGGTGGCAGAAGGCCAAATCAAAGTCCTACCATGTACTGGAACTTTAATTTTGTTAAGGACCAAGTACCTGTACCAAAATCCATGCTACAACTCTTCTTTGTTTTCTAGTTATTTCTTACATTTCTTCAGATTCCATACTGCATGCCACTCGTCCATTCTCTGTGTGAGCCAATCTTTGATTGTCTCAAAAATAAAGCAAGTAATCTATTTAACAAAACTTCTTTACTTAGCCCAATCACATTAAATCTTTGGCTCTTGGCCAAGCCGAGTTATCTTGGAGCCACTTTCATTGGTGCTTTTTGGAATATAACTCTACCAGACTCTCGCATTCTATTCCTTTGAACTGACCTGTGCCATTGCCTCCCTCACATATTCTAACCCTTGTACATCATGTCAGGCTTCATATTCACGCTTGAGACTAGAGCCATGTCCCTGGGGAACACAGTCTTTCTACAGTGAATGAACAGAAATATGCTATTGCTGTTAGTAGTAAAAAATAAACGAGTGTTTTTTCCATATGCATTTACTGGAGGCTGTCAAAATCATATAGATGGCAATGTGTTTTAAACAATGGGCTGATATTGAATGTCTTGCAGAGGAAGTCAGAACATTCATATATACAGTATTAAATGTCCTACTAGTCTGTGAATAAGATTATTGAAGTAGTTGCCTCGAGATTCCAGCTTGTATTTAAGACAAATTGATCTTCCCATTTCCTGTCAGGAAAAGCCTCTTGAAGATAATGCATATTATATACATAAAATAAAAAGAGAAGTGTATTAAATCTATCTTGTGAGTAGTTTCTAAACATTCATCAATATGTTAGTATCCCGAGCTACCTACCTAACATATGAGGTTCTTGAAAATGAAGGATAATGGTAGTTTCAGTATTTATTAGGTTTCTTTTAGTATAGCACCAAATGGTGGGGATGTAGGGAGGAAATGTTATGATATACTGCAACGTGGGGTCATTTCCGGGCTAACACCTGAGCGAAAGTGGTAGTGACCCCGGTGACCTCAGGAAAGATGAATATGCATGGGTGTCCGAAAACAGGATGTTGACTAAACTTGCAGGTGTTTGCTGGAAATCAGTGTGGGCGATCGGAGCCCATAAGAGAGAGCCGGAACAGAAACAGAGCTCAGAGTCAATAGCCAAGACAGAGGCAGAGACAGGCAGCAGCCGGGCCAGAAGGCATGGGACCAAGTTCCCCTGTTGGAAACAGGCTCCCATTATCTTTCTCTCACTCTTCATTCTCTGGCCGACAAAATGAAATTTATGAAATAAAAATATGTTCTCATATTTTTATAATCAAGTCTTCCTTTTTCTCAAGTTCAGGATTTTCCTCCCACAAATGAGCAACCCAATGACGAGAAGCCTCATGTCGGCAGAACATGTAAAAGAGGCTATACAACAGAAGATTGTGTTGCTCAAATCCTCCAAATGGGACAACCTTAGAAAACCAAGAAAAACAGCATTTTAAATCCTCACTTTTTGCTTCTGTTGATTCCAATTACTGACATGGGTAGGAAATACACTACTGTTTTAGCTATGATTTAGGCCAGGATAATGACGCTTTTATTCAAAATTATGAATTCATGAAGAGAAAAGTCACAATTTGACAGTAAATAAAATGATTTCTTTTTTTCCTATTATTATTAGAGATGAATTACTTAGTGTTCTATTCCTAAAGTGCAAAGATGCTTTATGGAATTTACATGGATCCTACTAGTTGTACAGGTATTTGGTATGTTTAGTCTAGAACAGGGCCACGAAGAAGAAGAAATGGCCACCAAGATGAGCTTTCTAACCATTGCTTTAGAGTGGGATACCAGGTCCTTCTAGTTGTTTAATTAAATCCTAGCATAGAAAGAGTTCAGAGGAAAGCCACCAAGATCATTCCGAGATTGGGAGATATATATATATCCTACACTGAAAGATTAAAACATCTTAATCTAGAGACCCTTGAATACAGAAGAAAATGTACTGACCTACTAGAGGTCTATATAATCCAGAACAACATACATAGAGTGGATACTGATGTTCATTGCTCAAAATGCCCTGATAAGAAAATGCTGACTTCATCTATGTGCAGTAAAATCAGAGGAAACAGCCACAAACTACAAATTCAGACATCCACTGCTGTTAGAAAAGATTTCTTCTCGGCAAGAGTGGCAAACGCATGGAACAGCCTAAGTGAAAAGACGGTCACATCCGAGAATATCAATATTTAAAAAAATAATTTTTATTCTGATATCGGACATACCAGATTTAACTACCATTTTTCTTATCAGTTTAATCCCAGCCGAACTACACTGAAGCTGGCTTAATGACGCAATTAACTGCTGTCAAAAAAAGCCAATTTCAAGTATATTCAAGTATAATAAAATTGTTGCAGAAAATCTTTAATTGCTCTAATATTGTTGTTATTTATACCGTTTTACTTTATTCCATTTCATTTTTATAAAATAGGAGGTTTAATATCTCCACTCTTTATATTGTTCTTTAACTCAAATGAGAATTCTGTCTGGATTGAATTATTATATTTTGCACATTACATTATAATGTAAGCTTCTTGTAAGAGGTTTTTCAAATTAAAACAACATTTAATTATTCACAAAACTTTACTGGGACTTAATACAGGAACAGGGTTACATTTATTAATATATGACAATATATTACTTTTTATTAAATTTGACTAGTTTTTAGTCTCAGTAATTTAAAATGTCCATGAAAACATATATTTTCATATAAATCAACCTTTATTATTATTGGATGAAGTATTGTAACACACCACTTTTTTATTAAATTTGACTAGTTTTTACCTTCATCCTAATTTTAGTTGTTTTTATACAACTTATTAATTCGAGCCACTGTTTCTATATCAACAAATAACATAGAAACAGTGGCACGAATTAATAATAAAGATTGATTTATATGAAAATATATGTTTTCATGGACATTTTAAATTACCAAGAATGGAATTACGAGTTGTCTTATATTAAACAAAATGAAACTAAAGGATTGAAAAGTATCACGCTTATTCTTCCTATTCTACAAAAAGAAATAAAACGAACTATGGAAAGGGAGAGGCTAAGTATGATTTTTCTTATAGAATGGAAAGGATAAGTACAACTTTTTTTTATAGAATGTAAAGGATAATCATGATTTTGTTTTTATAGAATGTAGAGTATAAATATGATCTTTTATAGGATAGAAAGTCTAAGTGTAATTTTTTTAAATCTTAAAAGTGTAGAATCCACGTCTACATTAATTTGAAGAAGTCATAGGTAAAATAAAAGGATTCTGTATCATACAATTTACATAATGAATTCAAACAAGCAGGATTCACCTCTATTTAACGTTATTGCTTCTGATTTGGTGTTTGATTAATTGTTAGATTAAGTATGCTTCATAAGAATAGAAAATGATGCAAAACAATATCAATAAATGTATATTATTATTAGAAACCGTCAACCAAAACTGTCAACATAGGTTTCTTCAGTTTTTAAGTCTGGCTGGCTATGTCTGTATGTATGACATGTACAGGCCACACCAATGGAGCTAAAGGGCTGAAAATTTAAACTTTTACTCCTTATTATGTCTAGAAAAAAATTCCCCCCATAATAGGTTTTTAGTGGGGGGTTCAGTTTGCAATCTAAGTTCATACTAAATTGATCTCTTAGTTTGTGTTCAGCTGCATTAACACTTGATTTTTGAAAATTCAGACTTTTTAGTGATCACTGCCCAACAAAAGGTGAGAAAAGTAACTTATTCATTGATCACCCCTTTTTCTAATTATTTAATTGATCAACATGGCATACTGCCTGAAGATGTTGGTCACTTGACAGTTTCTATTGAGTGACTAACCAGACCTGTTATTAGTATTATTTGATATTAACTTTATTTTGTAACTTTTATCTGTTTATTATCTGAGCTTCATGAGGGCACCTCAAATTATCTGTCTCTGATGTCACTAGTTCATCATGAAGTGTTTACTGGGGAAATATGTCTAAACAATAAGTTCTATAAGTAGATACTCATAAAATTTGAACTGTGATTTGATGCATATGTTAAAAAATAGCTTGTGTATAGAATTAAGTGTAAGTTATGATGAACAAAGCAGGATGACTTGCATTCACTCTTCTATTATTCGTCATGGCAGAAACAATACATCAAGATGACTAGCAGTGGGACGGAAAAGATTGGATTCATGTCATAATAATACCAATGGCCAGATATCATGATAAAAAAACCCAACCCTGTCAGCTTTTCTCAGTAGCCATTTGGCTTCCTCGCTACCCACAATATAAATTGGGCGTCATGGCTTGTCTAAATTGAATGAAGCATATGAGTATAAACACGGCCGGGGCAGGTATGAACTTGATAAAATATGGCTTGTCAAAGTTGATATGTTTATGATTAAATAAGCAGTTAGCTCTCTCAGAATAGGATGGATTAAATCTAAGGGATGTCACTCTATTATATTTAATGCAAAACTTGTTCATATCAAAGGACATAGAAGGATAGAGAACATTTTTAAAATAGCTGCTTTAAATATTTTTCATGACCTTTAATCCTTACTGTCTCAAGCCCTATTCTTCACAACTGAGTTAACATCAATAAATGTTTGTCCATACTTCTGATAATTATATTATATCATGAGATTCAGTATTTTTAGTGTATTAGAACCAAAACTGTCACCAAAACAATCAACATAGGTTTCTTCAGTTTTTAAGTTGGTCTGGCTGGCTGGCTATGTATGTATGTATGAATGTATGTATCACATAGAGTTTTGAAACTTTCAACATTTACTCCTTATTATGTCCAGAAAAAAATTTTTTTTTATTTTTGGAAATTATCCCCCTATCACAATTTGCAATGTAAGTTTATGCTAAAATTGATCCCTCAGTTTGTGTCTGGCAGCATTCGTGCTTATTTTCTGAAAATTCAGACTGTTTTAGTGATCACTGCCCCCAAAAATGAGAGATAAGTAACTTATTCATTGATAACCCCTTTTTCCAATTTTTTAATTGATCACCCCCAACATGGCATGCTGCTAAAAGACGTTAGCCACATGACGGTTTCTATTGAGTGACTAACCAGACCTGTTCTTTATTTATGTCGGGCCTATAGATTTGCATATCTGTGCATCGCAATAACTCTGGTTGAACAAAGTGAACTTATTATTTATTGTCAGCCACACCTCCAGAGCATATATAGGATCCAGAAGTAAATAAAAGCTAAATTAACTCTATCTGCAAATGACAGAGAAGACAAACATTCATAAAATCATGAAGCCATAAAGAAAAGCTTTCATATGAAATGCAGTGAAAGAACTTGAAAAAACACTAAAGAATATGTGGAACATTTAAAAGCAAGCGGCTCAAAAAGAAAAGAAAAAGTAAACGAATGTGGCCTATAAAAGGAGACAGAACGACCAAAAAAGAATGAATTAGGAAGAATGGAACCAGGAATGTATGGATCTTTGATTTTACTGAAAAAACACACTCTAAACAGTGTTTTTACTCTCTCCTATAAGCATCTAATAAATCAATTCTCTGAATGTGGACATTTCTTTGAGAATGGATGGTTGTCTGAGACAAGAATAAATCTTGCAGTAATAACCTAATTAACATCTGGTAAACTAACGAAGACTATTGCTGAATTCCACATTTAAAGGAATTTTTGTATAGTTCATTATATCTAGACTTTGGCATTGATATTGGAATGCAGATATTTAAAGCATTGTTATTTTTTTTATTATATATGAATTAGTTGGAATCTTCTCATAAAAGATAGAAGATGATTGGGATTATTTGTATCCTAACAGGAATTTTAAGGTCTGAAATCATTAACGGCTATCATTTTCCTATGAGAAATTTGCCATACATGGAAATTCCATGAAAAATTACACAAATAAAACAATACTGGAATTAGTCATTTGGGATTAATAGTAAGCCTCAAGCTTGATAGAACACTGTAGAGTATGAGAAGATCGCACTAAGAACATTGGTAGAAATGAAGCTATGAGTAACAATCATGAAAAAATCATCCTTGATCTTAGGAAAGTCACTTGGCTGGTATGGAATACAATATATTATTAGACTTTTATCAAAGTTAAATATATATATTTAATACAGTGTTACCTATATATGCATGCACATTTATCATCCTATCTGTTTCTAATTCTCTCTCTCTCTGCTTGTATGTGTGTGTCTATGGTGTACAAAAGGATAAAGGTTATCCAACATAATGAT
>VCCN01007085.1:9040934-9053833 GCA_006491835.1 Architeuthis dux | reverse complement strand
CTGCTGTCAAAAAAAGCCTATTTCAAGTATATTATATAAGTACAAATTTATTTATTATATATACAGTCCAAAAGTTGCAGTAATCATCTTCAGTCAGAATAGAAGTAGGAGTGGAGTTTGACTCTGCAGCAGCCAGGCTTGTCCATTTGGAATTTATAACATCCAGCAACACTTGCTCAATGTAAATATTGACTCAGGCTTTAAGAGGTAAGTAGTAAAATTCATTGGTTAAATTCTCTCTTTCTTTCATGTACCAAAAGTCATGAAATGTCAAATGATTTATTACCTTTTATCTTTGCCACACTTTCTTTTTAAATCTCTTAAGTATTTCTCTCTTTCTGAAATAGAAACCTTTTTGTGACCATTCTAATATCTGTGAATTGTTTGTTTTTCTCAAATGGTTTTAACTTGATTTAGCATTTTCCCAAAGTATACAACAGTAATCACTTCCTTGGGGATTCAGTATTGAGATTATCAAAACACAACCCACCTCTCCTATTTATCATGAAGTAGAAGAGGAGAGGGTGGAAGAAATGTAATCTCTATATCAACCAGCAATCTGTAGGAATTAATTTCAAAAGAAAAAGAAAATATAAAGTGATATAGTTCAATTTCACAAAAGCTTTGACAAAATGAAATCTTTTCATGATGATATATTTGTCTAGTTGACATCAGCGTTTTAGTCTAATGGTGTTACCTCAAAGCTGCTTTGCAGGTGGAAAAAATTCTAGTCTCATTATTGACTGTTGAAATCTAATGAAGAAAAAAGTGAATCATTTTACTTTTCAGAAAAATATTGATTAATAATTGTCAAAATCCATACAAAGAGCCAAAATTAGCATGGAAAAAATATCAATCTTTGAAATATATTAGGTGTATGCAAAACCTCTCAGCACACTCATTTTTGAAAACTGATTTTTGAATGTTCTGTCTTCAGTGTTTATTTATCCTGTGTTAAGAGAGAGAAAAAAAAATGGCAGCGGACAAGATAAACGTGCGACACAGCACATTGTCCATTTTTAAGTTGGGCAAAACAGCAGCAGATGTAAAGAAGCTGATTGATGAAACCTATGAAGATGGTTCAGTTGGAAGTAGTATGTATGTGTCGTGAATGGTTTGCAACATTCGTGAGAGGTGAATTTGACTGGGAGGATATAGAATGTTGAGATGATAACTTGCAAGCTCTTTTGGATGATAACTCCACAAAATCAATTTGGAATTGGCTGAAAAATTTGGTGTTGATCACTCAGCAGTTGCAAGACGTTTACAAAGCATGAGGAATATTTTTTAAAATGGGGAAACGGGTTCCACATGAATTTGTCAGAGCACAGCATTGGACAGTATCTCATCATCAGCATTTCACTTCCATTTTGTGGAAGATTGTCACTGGAGATAAAAAGTGGATTCACTACAATAACCAGAAGTGTTGAATTCCTTATTTCCCACAAACACATGATGCTGTCATCTTTGATGTTTTGTTTACATACACTATTAGTTGTAATATTATCTTGAATTCTATTATTAGATGAAACATTGTCAATTATTATTAATTTTTTACTAGTATTTCTTTCATCTTAATTTTAGATGCTTTTTATTGCAACCACTCAGACTGTCATTCTACATCAAAGAAAACATCAAAAATGGCAGCACCAGGCATTTGGGGGCGGGATGAGGAATAAGGCAATATGGTTAGATTTGAGCTTCTGCAACTGTTGTCTTTAATGACTCAAGCAGTAAAGCAGATGTTGCACTGACAGGCTTTTCGAGGAAAAAGTTATGCTTTTTTCAGTCTCACTAGAAGCTTATTATTTATTTCAAATCAACACTGTTAACTAATGGCTGCAGAATGAGTCTGAGTAGTTGAAATAAAAAAGTAACTGTAATCAAGATGAAAAAAATACTAATCAAAAACCTACTTATATACTATGCCACATGATTGGCTATACTCTTGGTCTGTAGCATTTTTCAAAGGAGATAACTATTAAATGCTAATCACAGAGTAGTCCCCCTGAATTATTAATTTTTTTGCAAATGCCTTAAACATCCAGGTTAATTCTGGTTGAACATAAGCAAAAAAATGCAGAGCAACATTATATTTTTTAAGAACAGTGCAGTGCCCAAATTATTTAAATACTTCCACCATTTTTTACAGCATGGGTAAAATAGTTAATAATAAGTGACAATGTTTAATCAAATAATTTGTTTTTATCTGCTAACATTTTCAGTATTTTTCAAATTCAAAATATTATTCCTTTACTTACATCCTGAGCCTCTGAGAGGAACTTTATAAGGTGGTGTAAAGCTTTGTTTGGAACCCTTGTCTTTTAGCTCTCCTAATTTCATCTGCTATATCACTTTTACCATTCCATACTATATTCGCTCGCCAGTAAACGATAGTCAACCTATTTTATTAATAGACATATCGTATTGATTTAGAATTTTAACTCTCAGGTCCACTTTAACTCTCTCAGTCCAACTTAGATCCTCCAGGGCCAAGTTGCGATGCACCAGCTGCACCCCTTCACAGAGGCCCTGCTTTGATCTACTGAGCACTAGCGCTCAAGGTTTGTGATTCTAATTTCAGTGCCAAAATAAGAAAACTGGTTTCAAACTAATTCAGTCAGTCTCATCATCAGGATTATCATTTTGCATTGGATCTGTTTCCAAAATCTATGAAAGATTTAAACTTGTCATTGCAGATATGTTTTAGATTTTGATTTTCTATTGAAAAGAAAATGTAAGGTTTAGATCTATCTGTACCCTCAAACATCAGAATATATTCAGAATACTAATCCTGCTGGTTTTTTGATTAGCAAATAACAAATATAACAGCAGTATCCTAAGGAATCATAGACAGACTGTGGTTTAGCAATTCAGTCTTTCTTCCTTTTAATTACTTTATTGCTAAAGAGAAACCAAGACATCAATCAAGAGAGTCACAAAATGTTCACCCCAGGATGGAATCAGCTTTCCATCTTGTCTTTTCTTTTATACTCTACATACAAATAAAATTGTATTCTTCTGTGGTTATTTTTTACTTTGTTGTTGATAGTATACAGTGGTGAGCTATGTACTGAAATTACTTGTGTTGTTCAGACTGTTGAACTCATTCTTTATGTTTGTTGTAACCACAACATTTTGGCTGATCCATTCTACAGCCTTCTTCAGGTGCATAAACTGTAAGTTAAGAGAGGTGCCTCTTGTCCCCAGATAAATTGGACGAACAAGAAAAGAAATGGCAGCTAATATACTAACCGGCTCTGAACTGGGTTGCTGAGAATGGTACTGTCTGTATGCTTCACCCTGCTAGAATAGATCTGAGTATATTAGCCACCTTTCTTTTATGTTAGCAACTTTTTCCTGTAAAAAAAAAAAAAAAGAGAGAGAGAGAAAAAAAGAGATAGACCCCTCTCTTTCCTTATGGAGTATACACCTAAAGAAGGCTGTAGAATTCATTGGCTAAAGTTTTGAGGTACAACAAAAGCAGAACAAATAATCAGTTCAATAATCTGAACAATTCTTGGAATGATAATGACTGTCTTTAAAATGATAGAATCCACTTGGATGGTGTAATAGTTAGCACATCTGCCTCACACGCAGAAGTTCCTGGGTTCAATTCCCGGAATGAGCGACGAGTGTGGAAAACTGTTCATCAGGACAAATTTCCCTGTGCACTCAGCAGCTAATTGAGCACACTCTAAGCTGTGTGATTAGGGTGGAGGTATCCATTCGGTGGACTTGCATCCTGCCAAGAGGATGGTTATAAAGACCAGGACTTTATTCTTATAAGTCCTGGTCTCGAGCAGACTTGAGACTTGCAATGATCACTAAGCAGACACATGCAACAGAAACCGGATCTTCGTCACCAGGTGTATATTCCATTGGGAGTTGTCTCTTAAGAGATGGACACTTTACTAAAATGATAGACTGTATCTTGGAATGTTTTATATTTTCATTTGTTTAATTCATATTTTTTTGCCTCGTTGCCGTCATACACCCAGGGCCGGATTATACTATGAGACTATTTTTCATAATTTTATTTTTGATGGGACCATAGCCGGATTAGCCTATACACAAACTATGCAACAGCGTAGGGCCAAAGACATTGAAGGGGCTCTCAAATAAATAGCAATTTAGAAATGTATTATTACTACTACAGGGAAAATGAATTAAACAATAAAACTGTCAAAATAAGAACATTCTCTGATGTGAAGTCTGAGAGCTCACTATAGCTGGAGCCTGATATGGAAAAATAATAATAATATCTTAAAACTTAATAAAAATGTCCTAATAAATATCTCTCTAAAAAATGGAATATATTACGAATTAGCACATAACAATCCACTTTATTCACACGATTGACAGATTGCATTACTTACTTAAAATTATACACAAAACAGGGGGAGGGGAGAAGGATGGTTGAAGGTGGGGAGGGCGGGGGCATATTGCTAATAGCCATCGGGCCCTGGTATAGGTTAATCAGGCCCTGAATACACTATAATATATGTCGAGTGATTATGCATTTGCTCACTTGCACTGCTTAGTAGACTTTGTAGATGTAGTAGATTCAGAAACATGAGATTGAAGTGTGAAATTTGTGAGTAGTAAAATGGAGGTTCCAGTGGCTGAGTACACAGATTGTTAACAATATTCTTATTGAAGACTGATATAGTTTCTCTTGGACAAAACACAATAGAACTAAACATCTGAATGAGTAACAAAGATGACAAAACTAGATTAACTTATTTAGTGGTATTGAAATGATTTTCATGAATTTAATATACAGAAGAAAAGAAAATTATATCAAATAGGTAACAGAAAAAAAGATGAGCTGAAGAGTCAGTATTATTTTTGTTAGAAATAAATATGATCTCCATATCCAATTATCTTATTATTTGAGGTTTATTTCTTACCACTTAATATTAATTTGTATCTGGATCAAGGAAATAAGTTAGGATTTTTCATATTTTCCCTTTTAGATTTTTATAGAATATCAATAAATCTTTGAAATCTTGTGAGAGCTGATCTGGTCATGTATCTAATGGTGTACATTGTGAATCACTACTCTACATGGCTCTTAAAGATGGTCCAAATATGAAATTTGGTTAATGATCAAGATAGAGAGTTGGCAGAAATATTGAAAGGAAAAATAAATGTTATGTATAGAAAATGAGGAAGAAGACTGGAAACAAATATGGAGAAACTGAAAAGAAGGGAGACAAAGTAAAAAGAAACAAATCAATTAAAGACTGAAGAAAGGGTCAAAGGCTAGGAAAATAACTTTGCTTTCTTTTAAAGATTCCTGTTAGAAAAATAAAGGGTCAGAAATTAACAGGTTTGTGAGGGAACAAAAAGAGAGGAAGTGAATCTATGGAAGATGGTTCATGAGGGAAAAAGAGAAAAGAGTGTAGAGAGAAAGGAAAAACAATGAAGAGAGAAAAGGATACAAAATAAAGGATATAAAAGAAAGTAAGTTTAGTAGTAGTAAAATAGAAAATAAAGAAATTAGATGTAAAAAAGATGAAGATAAGAAGAGACACAAAGGAGGAAAAGTGAACGGAAATTCAAAAAAATTAATAACAAAGAAAAAATAAAAATGAAATTGAAGGTAAAGATTAAAAAAAAAGAAATTTAATGTTAAGACTGAAAGGGGAGAAATGTTAAAAAAAAAAATAGACAGAAAAAAAATGAAAAAAAGAAAAACAAATGTGAAAATAAAAATAAAAATATGAAAATGGTCTGTGAACATTATTTTTGTGGGGAGACAAAAAATTAACTTGATTGAAGATTGGTAGTAGTCCTGCCAAAAAAGAAAAAAACTGCTAAGTAAAGCATGACAAAAATAAATAAAACAGAATTAAATAATTCTTTGATATGATAAAAAAAAAGTCCAATATTTCTTGAGGCAGAAGTAAGTAGCTTGCAAGAAGAGGGTTATGATTAGCAAATGTGTAGCTTGCAAAACATTTTTTTGAAGATTATTTTCATATTTTCAGAAGTTCGTATTATATTAGTGCATGCATTGGTTTGCATCAAAGCATTTAATTTGGTAGCTAGCTGTGGATGTATATTACTTGTATGCATATATTCATGTGTAGAACTTTGTGTCATGGAAGCATATGTGTATGAATCTAATTGAAGGTTCCGGTACAGATGCATAATAATGAATATTGACATGAAAATATGTATGTTTAAACATGTCTTTAACACATAATTAATACCAATTATTGTGGCCCCGTGATAAAGTGCTTGCCTGTAGGTCATGAGTTCAATCCATGGCCAAGTCATACCAAATGTAAGGTTGGTTTAATGACAGATAATAACAGATTAAAAACGCAAACAGAAGATGTACTCACAGAGATCCTTTATTCGTATATTCACAATGACCGCGGTCAGCAATTCACACACGTGGCTTCTCGAGCTCATTGATCTACTAGTAACAAAAACAATATGGCCGCTCCTTCACCAGAATGTAAAACAGCGCCCCTTACCGGAAGTGGATAAGAATTCTTCTGCCTAAGGGGAATAACTCATGATACTTACTTAACACCAAAGACTTCAAAAATAGCACTCAATGCATCTCTGCTAATTACTCATAAAGAGCCGTAAAGACTAGGATTTAGGGAGCCTGGAGAGGGATGGGCCGAGAGGGATCTTGCCCAAGACACACCCATGAAAATGGGTGCTCTAACAACACAGTACAGGCGATGGAAAATCTGTACTGAGTTACGGGACTAAGGACATAATTAATACATATATACATGTAATGTAAAAGTATATGAATGTATGTATTTTTGGGGATAAATTGGTATGAGTGTGTGGATTTATATATATGTATATGTGTAAGATATACGTGCAAATAAATCTACACTCAAGCATAGATATTTTAGATTGCGTATATATTCATGTACATGCATGAGTGAATATTTGTATGCATATATATGTGTGTGTGTATATAAGGGTGCATCAATAAGTCCATAGCTATTACCTGAATTTTGATCTTAAATTTTCACTGCATATTGTTCGATCTATTCATCACTGAATTATATTGAAAATAATTATTTGTTGTGTAAAATAAATACTTTTATCAACATTAGGCTATGGACTTATTTCATGTACCTACATATATATTCATATATATTTCGTGAGTAGGTTCATTTATGCTGACTATATATAGTTTTTAGTATTCATGTTATGTATTTATATGTGTATCAGTATATTCAACAATATATATAGTAATAGATCAACATGGATCAGAGGGAGGACTAGAGTGAAAGATATTATACAAATATTTAAGCAACAAAAATGGAGATGGGCAGGGCACATAGCAAGAAGAAGAGACAACAGGTGGAGCAATAGATTAACTGATTGGTGCCCAAAGAACAGTAAACGCAGTAGGAAAAGACCAGACACAAAATGGAGGGATGAGATAGAAAAGTTTGCCGCTAAGACATGGCAGAGGTTAGCACAATCAAGGTCGTCATGGAAGAAGATGGGAAAGGCCTTTTTCCAGCAGTGGGCCTATAATGGCTGATGATGATGATCATAATGCTAAAAAAGAAGTGTGGGAATACAAGGCTACCTGCTTTCGGGGAGGGGGGGGTCTTATAGGTCCCCCCCCTTTAAGTCATAAGTATTTGTGGCTAGTTTGCTTATGTAGTTTCCTACATTAAACTTAGTGAATGAGAGATTTTAGTGGTAGTCTAAGCTTGACAATAGAACATATGATTTTTGTAACGGGTGCATATAAAGAACATTTCAAAGTCTATGGTTTACCAACCCTCATCCAGTTAGAAATTTCAGTAGAAGATCGAAATGAGGAAAGGTTGTTTGTTTCATAACTTAAGAGAAAATAAATTTTACTAAACTCATACTGTAAAAAGTAGAGATACGTAAATTTTATATATATTTAACAAATAATTCTGAACCCTGATACCCTGAAAAAAGAAGAAGCAAAAATCTCCTAAAGAAATATGTGAACACATTCCCCCAAAAGTATGGGAACGCTGTTTCCATGCGTTCCCAAAGCACTACATCACTGCATATATTTATATATATAGTTGAACATACTGAGATACACATGATGGATTTGCAATTGCAAATGTGTTAAAGACACAGCATGTGTGTGTATGTGTAACTTAAAAAACTAAAAAGGTAATACATAGAAAACATTATTAATCACTGCTACCCACAACACTGGTTTATTGCTGGGTTTAGGTTATTCATGTGTTCTAACATTTATATGTATCTATGTATCTATCTATGTATTCGGACTTCGCCCAGCCCTAACCACTCATAGTAGAAACTTAAAATGTTGCACACACACTCCCTCAATGAGTAAGGAAAATGTGTTTTTGTTTTTTGAAAATCCCCCCCCATCTAATAGGTTTTTAGAGGGGGGCTTAATATGCAATGTAAGTTTATGCTAAATTGGTGACTAGTTTGTGCCTGCTTGTTTTTTTTAAATTTAGACTTTTTTTAGTGATCACAGCACAACAAAAGGCAAGAGAAGTAACTTATTCATTGATCACTCCTTTTTCCAACTTTTTTTTGATCACCCCCAACACAGCATATATGGGTGGTGTTATAATTTCATAATTTCCCTTGGAATGCTAGGGTTATTTAGTTTACTTTTGATGATAGATAAACCATGAACGTGATCATAAAAATAAATTTTCAACGGAAGATAATCACAAGATTTTTAAAAAAATGTCTTACTATTAAAAAAATATGGAAGTGAAACTATTTTCAACCAACAAAGCCAGCTAATGGCTCTAGATGTCATTTAAGTTCATTTAGCCACATTCTAAGCAGATTTGGAAAATAGTTTTGGAGAGGATATAAAAAAACGACTATTAAATATGGTTTTCTGTCTTTTAATGTTGGAATTCCTATTCATCTGATCCCCCACTAGAACAGAATGTGACACAAGGTCAGTTTTAATGTGGGGTTCCCACATGCAAATGTGTGGGCAGGAATTCCTCAAAAATTCTCTTAATCCTCGCAATGGTGGTCGCAAGGACATAAGAGCATCTGATATTGAGGTCCCCGGATGTATCCTAAGCCCTCAGACATGACTTCTGTCAGGTCCTTTCATTACTTAAAAAATACTTTTAATGTTGGAAATTCCAATTTTGGATAAAAGAAGATTAAATGAAACCAATTAGTTATTTTTAGTTTAGCACAATGCCACATAGCTAAAGATAGTATATTTCAAGTTTTCCTTAAAGGAATGGCCTGCTTGCTTTTATAATCAGCATACAAAATCATGACTTTTTTCCTGAATTCAAACACCAACATTTGGTGCAAGTGGGAAATATGCAACAACCTCATAATTAGGCATCAATATGGTGTTTATTTATTAACTATCATAGTACCCATCAAAAATGACAGGATTTGTTATGTTATCTATGGATATATTATTTTAGAATATTTCTATTTTTAAACATTGTTTTAAAAAATGTATAAATTCTTTTAGGGGGCTTGATTTTTAAAATATTGTTTTAAAAAAAAGAATTTCAACTCTTTCAAACAACGCTTTAACTCAGATGTTGCCTAAAAGAAAGAAAAATTAAAAATAAAGTTCAAACGAAAGCAAATATGATAAGTCTCCCCATTTTTATTTTTGTTTGTTTCTGCAGGATCTTTAGTTGTCCACTTACACACAAACACAGAGAATCAGCAGTCTGTCATATCAGCTTTAAAGAGAAGAAGACAGTAAACTTATGTCTCCCATTGATAACTTTTACATACAAAGACAAAGAATCTGCAGTCAGTCATATCAGCTTTAAAGAGAGGAAGACAGTAAACTTATGTCTCCCGTTGGTGACTTTTACATACAAAGACAAAGAATCAGCAGTCAGTCATATCATCTTTAAAGAGAGAAAGACAGTAAACCTATGTCTCCCATTTGTGACTCTTAGACCTGAACAGGCAAACAAACATACCAACAAACAAATTTGATTTGGGCTTTTATATGTATAAACTAGCATAATATCTGTCAAAGATTACAGGATTATTTATGTTATGTATGGATAAATTATGGATTGGTACAGCACACTCTTCTGACACCCATTTCTCTTCATTTAGCTTTGTGCAGTCCTCCGGACTAGATGTAAACAAAAGTAGAGGCTTTACTTACAAGCAAGCGAATAAAACTGTAATCAACACCAGCCATTTGAGCTGCTTGCTCGGTTGCTAACTTGTAAGTTAATTTCACTAACTTTTCAAGCAGGTAACATTGGGCTAAAGGATATGCCACTTGCCTGCCCACTACCAAGTCAGACGTTCAAATCACAGCAGAGTTTTGTTAATTTTATATATCTGCTTTAGTGGGACAGAAACCAACAAACAAACAAAAATTTGATAACAGCATTTATATAATAGGATGATGAGCTGCATAATACTGTCTATAATTTTGAGAAACATCATAATCTATTCCATGAGTTCTTTGAGTTATTGAACATTATTTGTGTTGCTTTTGTTTTTACCACAATGTTTTGGCTAATGCATTTTCCAGCCGTCTTCAGCTTTGCAATCCATAAGTAATCAGAGGGGACTTATTTTTTGCAGAAAAAGTTGGTGAACAGGATGAGTTGAGCCATCATTCTTTTCTGTTCATTCCCTTTTTTTTTGTAAAAAACCGAACCCTCTCTTTCCTTATGGATTATACTATATTATTAACTCAAAGAATGAGTTCAGTAGTCAAATAATTCATGGGATGATAATGACTCTTCTCAGAATTATTGTAGGAAAAAAAAAGTGACCTCTCTCTTTCTTTACGGATTATACATCTGAAGAAGGCTGCAGAATGGATCAACCAAAATGTTGTGCTCAACAACAAAAGCAACACAAAGAATGAGTTCAGTAGTCAAATAATTCATAGGATGATAATGACTATACAATAATAAAGAAAAAGTGACCCCTCTCTTAACCTTACTGACTGTACACCTGATGAAGGCTGGAGAATGTGATGTATTGGCCAAAATGTTGTGCTAACAACAAAAGCAACACAAAGAATGCATTTAATTGTTCACTTGTGCTGCTTGAGCTTCATTATTTTAGTCACAATGTTAAAATAGTCGTATGGTCATCTAATTTAATTAATTATCCCTTCAATGTATTGTGCAGAATTATTTTCAGTAAATAACAAGTTTCATTTTTCTTCTTCCTTTAGACCTCTTGTATAGCTTAGGGCCACATTGCAGTTTCAGTAGCAAGTAGGTTTTATGGGATGGAGTTGCTAGCCCCATGCTCAAGATGGACTGCCTTACAGGGCTAAAGAGCTCCAACTTCCCCCCTATTTACCCATAGCTGAGGGGAAAAGTGGATTCATGTCTTTGCCAAAGACATTAATGCAAAGTGAACCCAAGCAGCCTTGGCCAAAACTTGAACACGATTTGTCGATTCCGTTTTCTGTGCCAGTAACTGCTACACCACTCTGCACCCCCTAACAAGTTTCATTTACTACTTTTAAATCACATTCAAAATGAGTACCAGTCTTATTCATATCTTGTTTTCTGGTAGATGTGATTAGACAATGTGAAAAAGAAAGATTGAGAAAAGCGTGTTACGTCTCAAACATATTTATTATCATGAAGATAAGCCTTTATGCACTTCGTCGTTACGAATACAATCATCAGAAGAAATTTGAACATTGCAGAAAAGTGCTGCTTTCCATGCAGGGAGGTCGAAATGAAATTCCACATTGTCTAATCACATCTACCATTCTGTCAGATTCCCTTACATCCACATAACAAACACATTGTTTTCTATAATAACCATATATTTTCACCTTGTTTTGTCTATTTTGTAAGGGGAGATATCAGAAAGGTTTATCAATATGCTGTTTTATGTCCCATGAGCTCAAATTTATTAATGTGATGACATTAAATGAGACTCAGCTTGGGTGTCATAGTATGGGTAACAGTTAGTGAGCCACTCTTGCAAATTGTTTGTACTCTGTAATGAGTTTGTTCCTCAATGGGTGCCCTACACCACTTGTTTGCTTGTACCACACTAAGCTAAATTTAGTAAATAACTAAATGAGACTCAGCTATATATGAATGTCTGCTAGTCTGATATTCTAACATAGACATTTTGAAATGAGAAAGTATCAATTATTCTTTTTAGATCATTGTGCTTTTCTATCTATAATAATGCTTTTTGTTATCAAATAACAATTCTATCTTTAAATAACATTTCAGATTAGCTACAACAGATAGATGTGTATTCATTTGAGTGATTTTTGTTATGCTATTTAAGCAATTTATAGATTGACTGGGCCCACTCTTCTATAATTAATAAAGTACTTTATGGTACAGTTATTCTGTATATTTTTCTCAATTAATCAATTGATCATTACACTTCTCCGATGCTGGATTCTTCCATGGATGTTTTTACCTTTTCTTTTCCAGATTTACCTTGGCAAGTAAATTAAATTAGGTGCAGACCGGCATCGCAATTACCGGCACTGAAAACTGAATCAGCAAACTGAGTTCAAGTTCCGGCCAAAGCTGCTTACATTCACCTTGCAGTAATGCCCCAAGGAAAGGTATAAATCCACTTTGCCTCACTAGCTACGGATAAACAGCTTTAGCCCTGTAAGACAATCCATGTTGGGCGTGGGACTAGCAACTCCAGCATGTAGAATCTTCTGCGCTACTGAAACAACAATGAGTCTCTATGATCCACAAGGAGTTTACAAGAAGAAGAAGGAAAAATTACATTAGCAATGTAACTGGTTGTAAAAGCTATCCTTGGATTTAGTTCATTTTTTTTCTTCTTTGCTCCTTATTTATTTCATTAGTCTTTTTGTTGCAAAGTGCCTTTGAGGTTTGAAAAGATAAAAATCTGAAAGAGTGAGTTCTCTAGGCTCTTACTTTTCTCAAGGCTGCCAC
>VCCN01007085.1:9025795-9039820 GCA_006491835.1 Architeuthis dux | reverse complement strand
CAACATTTACTCCTTATTATGTCTAGAAAAAAACTATTTTTTAAAATTCCCACCTAAAATAGGTTTTTAGGAGGGGGTTCAATTTACAATGTAAGTTTATGCTAAATTACTCCCTTAGTTTGTGTCTGGCAGCATTAATGTTTTTTTTAAAAAAATCAATCTTTTTAATGATCATGGCCCAAACAAAGGTGAGAGAAGTAACTTATTCATTGATCACCCCCCCGCCCCATAAGACATGCTGCCAAAAGACATTGGACACGTGACGGTTTCTACTGAATGACTAACCAGACATGTTTTTTTTGTTTTATTCTGTTCTTTAAGGGTTAATGTTACATATCATTTTAACCCTCCAGCAATGTTCCCCTAATAAAGGAAGACAGAAAAAAATGTAATGATAGCTGGTGACTGGAGACATAAGCTTAAAGGATGGAAGCAACATATTCAACGCATAGTTTGCTATAAGAAATAAATCCTGTAAACTTCTCATTTCATGAATAAAACTATTATTCATATAATCCTCTGAATTTGTAATTTTCTCTGACCAGAAGCGTAAAACAGCAAAAGTAGCTTTGAAGAAAGAAAATCCTTAGTTTGAAAAAAAGAGGGACACATTTTGCTCCTCTTTAGATAACAGGTTAAGAAAATGGGGTAGTCCCGAATGAGTGTTTAGAGTTCTGTATAATAATGTAACAGGTCTGGTTAGTCACTCAATAGAAACCGTCATGTGACCAGCATCCTTTGGCAGCATGCTGTGTTGGGGGTGATCAATTAAAAATTGGAAAAGGGGGTGATCAATGAATAAGTTACTTTTCCAACCTTCTGTTAGACAGTAATCACTAAAACAGTGTGAATGCTGCTGGACACAAACTAAGGGATCAGTTTAGCATAAACTTTCATTGTTAATTGAACCCCCCACTAAAAAACATATTGGGGAGGGGGGGGGGGTAAAAACAAAAGAAAAACGGTTTTACTAGACATAAGTAAATGTTTAAATTTTCAGCCCTCTAGCTCCATTGGTGCAGTCTGTACACGTGATACATGATCGCTGCCACTCTGCACGAGTATGGGGGCCACCAGGGGGAGCACTCTTTTATGTGTCCTCCATGGAGCAGTGAGTGCTTGAGAGAGGGACTGGGTGCACAGTACGGCCCTATCTTGGCAGAGCATAATAAGCTAAGATGGCCATAGAACAGTCTTGTTACTGCATACGGCACCTGATATTCCCTGACGGTCACCCATCTGAGTAATGACCAGGCTCAACATTGCTTAACTTTGATGATCTTACATGATTTGGCCATATACGTGTGATACATACATGCATACATAGCCAGCCAGCCGGACCATCTTAAAAACTGAAGAAACCTATGTTGACAGTTTTGGTTGACAGTTTCTAAGTAAGAGTAAGAGGAATCCAGTAAGAAGAAAGAGTCTTTGATACAGCAGGAAGAAGCAACTGTCTGCAATGCAGCAAAATAAACAACCAGCAAAACCTATTATGTTAGACTAATTGGGTAGTCATTGGTTTATCACAAAGTTTGTCTTTTAATTGGTTTAATTTTTGTTTCTAATGTTTTCACAGCACCTTCCAGAACTGCTGAGTTTGTCAGGGATGCTATTTTAATCAATTACAATTTGAGCCATGTGCAGGTGGAACTTTGTCATATTGTTTATCAGTGGGAGCTTTGCTGAATTGATCTGACACCTGGCACTGTATCATGTACAAAGAGTACAAAAAACAATTCAGAGATCTTATACAAGAAAAATCAAAAAAGAATTAAAAACAAAAGCTTTGTGTTCTGTAGAGAAATGCTTAGTAAAGATATATAGGGATCCATCTTTACTTCCAAAAACCATATAAAAAGCAACAGAATTTTAGAGGAAGATAATAGTAGCTCACTTTCTCTCTCTTTTCATCTTACCAATATAAGATATTGATACATAACCATATATGTGTCTAACTTTTTTTGTTTTAGTTCTCCAAATTTCCAGTAAAAATGGATAATTAGTGATTATGCTTGACTAAGAATCAGGCATAGAACACCCAATATTAACTCTATCAGCCCTTGCCCAAGATAGCTAGATGGTACCATTGTCTGAGCTCTATAGTTAAAATGCATAAAAATATATTTTACCTCTCTTGCAATATCAGGAATTCAGCTGAGAATCAGAAGTTGAATTCTTTATAACCTCATAATAAAACGTGAACAATTTAATATCTAGCTTGGATAAGATTTTAACCATGCTCACAATCAGTTTAAGCAGTCATTTGTATTAGGTTGTTTAGAAAATAATGGCCAAGTCAAAATATTAACATGAATGGTCAGCAAATTTGTTTACAAGTAACATTATCAAACAAAATATGAAACATTTAGGTCTTTATATCTTGAGTTAGGATCATATATGCTTTTAAAATAGAATTTTTAGAATGTAGATTCTAAAAATCCTTGAAGGCATTTTCTTTATCTTCCCTGTTAGGGAATCTTTTTGCTTTAAAACATTGTCCAAATGTTTGAAAAAAATGTTTATCAGTTGGTGACAGGTCTGGAGAATTTTGAGGATGAAGCAAAGTTTTGAAACCCAGTGCATTAAGCTATTCCAGTATGATTGTTTCAACATGTTCCTGAGCATTATCACGGAGTAAAATTGGTCTACTTTGGCTAATGCTGGTTTTATTTCATATAATTTGTCATACACCTCTTCCACTTCTTGGCAATAAACATTAGCAGTGATATTCCTTCAAGACTGAAGTAAATCAAACCACCATACTGTGACCATAATCTTTTATTGGTGCAATGTTGGTTTTGTGCAGATCATTTCTGGTTGTTGCACAGGATCAAGTTTTCATCACATGTTACTATTCAATCAAGAAATGGAATTTTTAGATGTGCTACACTTCTCTAGCAGCGATAGTTGGCACTGACTGACGGACTATCTGACAAGTTGACATATCAACATATCGAATGTAACTTTTTGACGACTTAATAAAAAAGAATATTTGTTTGTTCTTTTTTAAAAATCAATTCTCGAAATCACACTGCGACGTAAGGTTCCGTTCGTTTTTTAAGAAGAAGCATAAACATTTTTTAGCATATTTCATATAGCAGTGTTTTTTAACATATCTCATATCGCAGCGTTTATTTTTTTAACATTTAACTGAACTCATATTTAAATAGCGCATCTATGGTCTGACTTTCAGGCTTGTTTTTCCTGCAATGACAGCAATGAGTAAATTTGGAGATAACAATTTTTCTGATTTTTTAAGAGTTTGTGTTACACCCACTTGTCAAGTTTTACTTTTTCAATTTGCTTCAAATGTTCTAAATTTTCTGAAACTGAAATCTTTGATTTTGGGACTATTTTGTCAAACAGTTTGTAATTGTGGCAGGATGCCCTCAGTCCTCTTCATCTTTGAGATACACATCTCCATTTCAGAACTTCAGAAACCAATGACATACATCCTAAAGTAGTACCTTTGCTGTACACTTGATTAATTTTAAGAGCAGACTGAGAAACACTGTGGCCAAGTATAAACTCATGCAAGAACATAATTCAATTTTCATCTAAAGTTGGGGAAATAGAATAGAGAAATATTGAATATATATTATATTGCAACATGATTAAAATGTGGCATAATAAAACTTATGATTATTTTCTAAACAGAGGTGATTTTAAAGACTAAAACCCACTCAAATATCTGCTTCATTAGGAGAATTAGAGTGTTCCTGAGACATCAATACGTGTCTGCCACAAGATTTCAAATAGATCATTTTTCAATTTCTAGTCTCTAATCGAATAAACTCCCCAGACACCTTCACGACTAATTCCTCTCCATCACTTTGTCATATTTCTCGTTTTCAACATCAATATTTGCACATGATCAACAAGGCACCCATTAGCAACAACACTGATTACCCTGGGGTTAATTGTTTCCTGATAAATCTCACATAGATCTGCTGATTTTCCTTGTTTGATAAGTTCTACCCCCAGCCAACACACACCTCTACTATCTTAACTCCTTTTCTGGAAGAGCAATGCTGTATATGGTTTAAGTGTCAGCAATAGTTTGCAGGAAGTTCATCAATCATCTCTTCTTTTATCAACATTCTACCTGTCACTCGTTATTCTCCTCTTGGTCTCCTATCTTAACTCATTAACACTGCTCTCTTTCTGGGAGTTTGCCTTTCAGTGGTGGACTTTGCTGTATTTTAATCACACTCTGTTGTAATGAAAAGAATCTAAGTTGCTTCATTGAAAACAGAATGAAATCCATTTTCTATAGTTTGGAGAAGGGTCATTAACATTCAAATAGTTCTTCAGACAATTGAATTCCTTCTTGTTGTTTGTTTTGTTAACACCCCCCTCAAAGTCAGACTTGAGGAATACAGAAAAGTCATAATCAAGGTCCAGATAGAAAAAATCTGGAATGGCTGACCATATCTAGAGAGAGAAAGGCGACCACTTTCCTCTCTGGGACAGAATTATCCCTAGCATTGCTCTTTCTATGGATATCTGTGCAATTCCTAGTTGTTTCTAAGTTCGTTTTGTTAGTTTTCATGTTCTGAGTCCATATATCATAGCTGGTATTATGCATTCATTGTATACTTTATGTTTTGAGCATATTGGCAAGGTGCTTTTCAATATGTCTATTCATACCAAATGTTTTCCAGCCAATCGTTATGCGTCGTTTTATTTCACTTTAATCGTCTTCCTGTAACTTTATTAGCTGACCTAGATAAATGTATTCCTTAACCTCTTCTAAAGCCTCACCCTTTATTCTTATGGTCCTTTTTGGAACTCTATCATTGAACATTACTTTTATCTTTGTCCTGTTCATCTTTATAAAATATTTGATGATAAATAAACCTGAAAAGCATTTTCTATTCAATGTATAACATTTGACATTTTTTGACAGTGTAAGAGCAGATACCAGGCAGACAGAATTATCTAATAGGTGCAATTATGAACACTAGGATAAGGCTAGTGATGTGAATGAAGACAAAATAAAAATAGACTGAATATGCATCAAAGATAAGTGCTGCCAGTGTAGAGTGACAGACTCCCAAAGTGAAAACGCATTAGAAAGATATTTCTGCATCAATAGGAATTTTGCATTGTGGTTCTCTGAAAGGCTTGGACTGTGGCCAACATGAGGTAGTATTGTGTTTTAATAATAAACCAAATACTAGAGAAGATGAGGGCCAACATTATATCTCCAATAGGAGCAAAAGGGCTGCCTTGTTTTGTTTATATTTGGCATCATAACAAAAAAATAAACAAATACATAGAATAAGTCTTTTTGGCAGGAGTTCAAACCCCCTGCCATGAATTTTTGTATAGTGAGTGGTTTTTGAAACTTTCAAAATTAATGGGACTTTTTTCAAAATTAAATTAAATCATTGTCTATAACTTTGAGAAGAGTCATTAACATACCAACTTTTGTTTGGACAATCTAATCAAAGATGGGAAAAAAAGTCTTCAAAGGGTTAATCAAATAAATGAAACTAGAAGTAGATGAAGCAAAATTATATCAGTTTGCATTGATCCTTGGTGTCATAGGTTCATTCCTTCAGCTGGGCATTTCACTCAAATGTGAATCTGAAAGGGCAATAAGAAAAGATTAGTGTCATCCAATAAGAAGGATCCTTTCATGGAAGAGGAATTGTGAGTTCTCACCCTACAAAGGATGTTGTATGTAAGAAAACAAAGGATGAGAAAAGCATAACCACCTGAGCAAAATAAATGGTCTCAATCAGATTATCCTAACTTTTAATTTGATGAGATATACACCTGAGGATGGGTCTGTAGTTCACTGATTGAAACATTGTGATGAAAACAACAAAGATAAAGATACTAAAATGAAAAAGATTATCAAATAATAACAATACCCTATTTCATAACAGGGCCTCTGAGAAGAATTTTATCAGAGGTTACAAAGTTTCTTCCAGGCCCCTTCTATTCTTCATTAGTCATCCAGTTTTTATCCACTATAATTTTATGCCATTAACTCCTGGGGCCCCTTTGGACCCCCTCTCATAAGCCCTATCTCAGAATTTCAGACAAAATTGATTTGCATTACTTTTATTATAAAATTTTAAAAATAAATTTATATTGAAAAAGAACCAGCAGGAAAACATTCGAAAGTCAGTTTCCAACAAAAAGGAAGAGAAAATAGTTATGAATGCAAAGAGAATAAAGTTGACTCCCATGGGTTTTTATTTCAAAAGGCACTCAATCAAATTATGGTTTGAAATTAATTTACGGAGACATCATTAAATGGAACATTAAAGATCCGGAATTACTCTTGTAGATGTAGGGATCTATTAACTTGGAAACTTTTGGATTAGGACACAAAATTTGAGGAAACTAACTACACAGGGAGAAAGAAAGAAAATGAGCTAATAGTGAAGAATGCATGCCTTCAAGTTCAGCAGACCTGCATTTGTGTATTACTTTAAAAAATTTGACATACAACTTTTAAAAAGAATTTTAATACTTGAAATGTTTACATCAAATACATTTTGAATTTCTGGTTTCTTGCTGATATAAAGACTCCTGTTTAATTTTCTAAAGAAACTATTCAAATTTGATGACAGTTTTTGAGTTTAATAAATCAAAATGGTTGAAAAACTATTGAGAAATGTAAAAAACAACAGTGGCATTTTACCCCCTATATTCTGTATAAGTAGCTTACTGACGTTAAACTTGCACAAAGTAGATCAATTCGAAGCACTATTCAATGTCATTTCAGCTCGGATGTTGTAATGGTTAGCATATCTGCCTCACATGCAGAAGGTCCTGAATTCGATTCCCGGTATGAGCAAAGAGTGTGGAAAACTCTTCATTAGGACAAATTTCCCTGTGCACTCAGCAGCTAATTGAGTACACTTTAAGCTGTGTGATTAGGGTGGAAGTATCCCTTCGGTGGACTTGCATCCTGCCAAGAGGGTGGTCATAAAAACTTGTAAGAAAAAAGTCCTGGTCTAGACCAGACTTGGAACCTGCAAGGATCACTAAGCTGACGCATGCAACAGAAACCGGATCTTCATCACTGGGTGTATATTCCATTGGGGGTTGTTTTTAAGAGATAGACGCTTTACTTTTTATTCAATGTCATACACAAATAACCATATATTGTTCAATTAAAGTTTACATATATGTATCTGCATATTTGTCAATGCTATAAATGCTATTATTTCTATTTATTTTCAGTGTGTTAGATAGTCCTGTTCTACTCAGTATCATTTACCAAAGCACACCCCGTAAAATATCTCAGCCAAATAATGTCCACTATAAGTCTGTATTAGCTGAACCAGTAGAAATTCCATGGTTGTTGACAACTAAGATATCATCTTGCATATATTTTTCAGCAATCAAAGAATATAATTTTGTTAAAGTAATTTATTACCTATGGAATGTATTTATATTAACTATAATAGCATGCAAAGGCAAATGTAACTAATATATCTGTTATTATTATTGATTACTTTTGCTGTCCGTCTATAATATTGTGGTCTACTACTACTACTATTATAATTTATTTTTTAGGATTCAGATTTGTGAGGGCGGAGTAATGAATGAATGACAGTTATAGTGAATATTAAGTTTGTTTTGCTTCAATTCAGGCATAAGCACCCTCTTCCATTCTTATTCTTGTTCATTACATTGTTCATTACATTGCAATGGTGGATGGAGAGGGTAACAGTTATAGTGAAGGTTGGGTCTCTTTTTTTTCCCATTCAAGCATAAGCATTCTCTTTCATTCTTACCCTTGTTCATTGCATTGCAACGGTGGGTGGTGAGGTAGAAGAGAAAGAATGGATAATTATCAGAAAGCATAATGGTCGTACATACAAACAAGCAGAATAATAGTATAATAAGTAAAGGATAACAGTAAATCCAGAAAATATGATTGTAGGTGATTAATATTTTATTTACACACAAGATTAATAAAATCCATCTCAATTTTTGTTCATCAGTTGAATAGTAGTTATCGACAAGCATATGTTTTCAAGTTATATTATACTAGTTGTCAGAAAATATTTAATAACTTTGCAATGCATTTGAATATCACTTGCCTAGCATGGAACTTATGTTGTTCCATAAGTCATTTAAACAATTTTATAAATACTTGTAAAATACTTATAAAATACTTATAAAATACTTATAAATACTTCAAAGAATACAAAGTTAATATTTTTTGTGCACTGAAAAATATGAGAGTCATGAGATATTAAATGAAGTGTTTGAGTTGTTTTAAAATAGAAAATTTGTCTGTTGAGAAATTATATAATAGTGGAAAATTCAAAACAAGTTGGTAGTCGAATATAAACCATGTGTGTCAAATACATGAAGAGCCGAAGCAGCAGCAGTTTAACTTATTTTTGAAAAAAGAAGTATTGCAAGAAAAAATCATTAAAACTAAGGGTCAGCCACATGAAATTTTTCAGAAGAGAAGACACCAACATTTTTGTGTATGATGTGAGTGTGTAAAAGTACAAACAATCTGAATGCACTTCAAGCAGTTGTAAAACATGCTTTTGTAAAGAATGCTATATTGTCAAACAAATATAGTATGCACTTATAATATGCTAAGGAACAGTTTAAATTTGTTTGAAGCTTTCTGGTTGAATTTGATAAAAAAAAAAGGTTCAGTTGTCTAGCTGAAAGTGAAGGCTTAATTTGCACCTTTGCTTCAAAACAAGTCCAGGTAACCATTTTTAACCTGCCAGTCATGTTGGCAATTTTCACTTCAATAGTGTTTAGCTGTATTGTCTTTCACCTGAGCAGCAAGCAACAGGAGTGGAGAAAAAAATAATCAAGGCCTAGTTCAAGTGATTTGTTAGTTTGAGACATTAATCTGTTCACCCTATACTTTAATTGCTGGTTTGCAATTTTTAAAAAAGAGACTCTGCCCATTATTTATTTGTCAAGGCTAAAAAGCAAATTTGTAGATTCAGTCCCTTTGATATGAACTGACAGGTCAGCAGCCTTGTTTTTTCTCTCTTTGTTTATTCTTATGTAAATTTCTTTAATGGATACAAAAGAAGAGAACAGTTCTATTCTTTGAAAGCAATATGATTACATAAATTGTCAGTGAACCCACAGTTTAATACTACTCAACTTTTGGGATTGCCATAACCTTTTCAACCTCTGCCCTGCCTTTGGTGGTATCAGTCCACAAGCAGTCAGCAGCCTTCCCCACCCTGGAGCTAATCTAATAGCCACTTATTTGTATTATTTTCAGGTAAAGCTTGGTGGCATTCAAAAGCATTGCTCGATATAACTCACTGTTCTTGAACATAGAAAAAAGACAAATCCCTTTTTTGCAGTCAATCTTATGATGATTGTTATGCAGTTATGGTATGGTATGAACAACAAGAAATGAGAGAAAAGGGCTGAGTTAAACAATTCCAGTTATAGCAGAAGAAAATTGATACTATTCTACCCTATCTTAGGCTGGGCTGTCATGTCTTTTCTAATGCACAAAATTCTTTTACTAACCAGTAACTTCAACATTAAAAAAGAAACTATTAATATTTATTTTTGTAAGAAAAACAAAAATGTGGCATGCGACCAAAAGGTAGGGGGATGGTAAGGATGCCAGTCATCATTATCCTAGCTTTAACTTGGCTAGACACATACAGTGACTGAAACCATGGGTGTCCGCTGCCACTTTTCGGGGGGGGGGGGAGGCTAATATCTTAGTGGCAAACCTGTTACCAGCAAAGAATAATACCATCATTTTATATGGGTACATTAAGTTGTGGTTACATAAAACAATTGTACAGTACCATTATCCTTTATTGACTATAACAGTGTTTCTCAACCGTTTTCAACCCAATGCCACCCTATGACACCTAGCTACATGTCAACGCCCCCCTGTAGTTTAAATATGAGAAGTACTCAACACAGATTCTTTTAGAGACATGTGGTAGCTTGTCATTACAACATCAATATTCAGTTCAAAGGTTTTATTAATGAAAATGGGTGCTCATTACCAAATTAATTGTGGTTGCAAGGCAATTTAAAAGGTTTATAAAATATTTAAAAAGTAAATACTTGAGAGTACATACAACAGATCTTTACTACTAGTATGAACCTTGAGCTTGATGATTCTCAACAAGTGTAGCAATATCTAGCTCGAGCTTTGACAAATAGAGTCTCCAGTCACCACGACAAACAACATCCAATCTGTTTCTATTCTTCATAAGTATATGGCTCACTGCACTGAATCCCCATTCCAGAAGGTAAGAAGAGAGAAAAGCAATGAAAAGCAGTTTTGCTTTTTTTCCAAAGAACAAGAAATTTCCATACTGGTGCAGCCACATTTCATGATATTCTCTGAAATCAAAGATGTGTTTCACTTCTTCATCATTCAGCAGCTCAATGATTTCTTCCTGCATGTCGATTTCTTATGTTTCAACCTTGCAAATGAATGGATTCATAATCCAGACAGGAATATTCATATCAATCAGATTCTCAAAGCACTTCTCAAAATCATTTTTCAGTGACTGCAGATGCATACAGTATTCTCCCATATCCTGGCTGGAATAACAATCTTCTACCAAGCTCATGCTAGGAAACTGCAAAAGAAACTCTTCTGCCAATATTCTGTTTCTGATGAGAGCGGATACAGCTGTTTGGGCCTTTATAAATTGAAATTGTCACCTTGAAGCTACAAATTTAACATAGTCATTTTATCATAAATGTCTGCTAGATATGCCACATCTCCATGCAGATGAAGAATTTTCTGGCATAATTAATTATCAACAGATTGCAAAAACCTGATTAATAAATTAAAAAAGCACTTTAGGCATGAACCTTTGGAGAGCCAGCGCACTTCAGTGTGCAGAAGAAGGCAATCAAATTCATCTTCATTATCTTGACACAGTTGTCGAAATAATCTGCTATTTAATGAATGTGCTTTAATCTTGTTAACTACCAAAATTGTAACAGAAAGAGTAGAATGGAGGCCTAGACTAAGCTTTTTAGCAACAAGATGTTGACGATGAATAGCACAATGAATTGCAAAAAGACTAGGAATTTCCTTTTTTATGAATGCAATTAATCCAGCATGGTGACCTATCATTGATGGTGCCCTAGCTGTTGCACAAGCATTAATGTTCATTCTTGTTATATTATTGGTCATAAGATACAACTTGAGCTCTTCATAGAGTGATTCTCTGTTCGTGTTGGTCTTTACTGATCTATAAAACAGCATTTCTTCATGTGTGTTCTCCTCTTTGATAAACTGTACATAAGCCATTAACAACGCCTCATTGTTTCATATATCAGGTTGTAACGAAGTTCCGTCCAAATTTTTCAATGACAAATAAAACAAAATAGTGGTTATTATAGATGTATTTAATCATTAATATAGTCACCATTGTTTTCAATGACCTTATCCCATCTGTCAACAAGCTTTTTGATGCCACGTGTATAACATTCTTTAGGTTTTGAGTTGAAGTAAGAGACTAACTCATTTTCAACCTCTTCTTTTGAAGTTAGTCTAATTCCATCTAAATTGCTTTCCAAACTTCTAAACAGATAGTAATCGGAAGGAGCAAGGTCCAGGGAATATGGTGGAGGAAGCATTTTTTCCAGCCGAGTTCTTCCAGGAGATATTTGGTCATTCATGCAGTATGGGGTTGTGCGTTATCATGGTGAAAGATGATCCCTTTTCTGTTTGCTAAAGATGGACGTTTTTTGTCCAAAGCTGCTTTTAAACGCCTTAGCTGTTGGCAGTAAACTTTGGCTGTAATTGTTTGATTATTGTTTAACAGCTTGTAAACCATTTCTTACATATCCCACCAAACACTCAGAAGAATCTTCCTTGGATGCAGGCCCACTCTTGGCTACTGAGCAGGCTTTCAACCATGACCAAGCCACTGACGCCTTCACTTAACATTGTGGTAAGGATCCACTTCTCATCCCCAGTAATAACTCTGTCCAGAAAAAGCGTTTGAAGCTGACGGGTATGCAATGATGCAATAATCGATACGTTGTTTGCAATTCTCTGCTGACAGGTCATGTGGAACCCACTTTCCAACCCTTATCGCTTTCACAAGCCTTTTCATTTCGTGATGAACAGTCATATGGCTTACTTTGAAGTGCCGAGTTCCCTAACTGTAATGGTAGGGTTAGCTTCAACAGCTGCTTCCAGTGCCTCAGAATCAAGTCTCTTTGGGCGACCTTCTCTTGGCTCATCCTTTAGACAGTCCCCTTTTCTGAAACGGGAAAACTATATCCTAAGTTTTCTTTCACGCCATCACCATATGTGCTTTTGATGGATTTTGCTGCTGTATTTGCATTATTCCATCTGTGGAATTCATAGAGTATGGCATGACAAATGTGTTCTTTACTTGGAGCAATCATGGGGTCGATTTAAAAGCTTTTCTTCAAATAATTTTCACAGAATCTGAAAGAAAATGAGATATATTATTCATCTAAACATCAGCAAATATTAGTTAAAGATTGGACTTCATTAAATCTTGTTCAAAGTTTCCTGTCGAAAAATTGGACCAAACGTTTGTTACAACCTGATAGTTGATTCATCCTGTTGTATTCCAAGTTCATTCTTGCACAACTCTACACACGACTGACTTTCAATGTTATTTCCCATTTCATCGACACAACGTGTTGTTAGTGAGAGGGATGGATTTCAGAACCTTAGCTGCGTTCATCTTGAGAATAGTAGTCAGAACTTCAGATACGCATTGCAGAACTAAGGTTTCAGCAACTTTGTGAGACTTTCCACATTTTGCATTTATTCTAGAAATATTATTAAAAAAGTATTGAGACCCCAACATCAACATCAGAATCAGTGGTTTTTTCTTTGTGAAGCGTGAAAATGCATGAGTAGTACGCTTTTAGAATGTTTCCTTCAGTTTGCGAAATACTGCAATGTCACTACCAGCTTTACTTGGATGTTTCTTATGAAGATGAGCATGAAGTCTCTATGGTTTCAATGCCTCATTGGAAAATACTTCTTCACAAATGAGACACCAGCCTTTTCTGATTTGTTGGTAGTGGAATGAAGCTGTATTGCAAGTAGTCAACTTTATACTGTTTTGTTTTTTTGCAGAAGTCGAATCTTGGCTGCTGTCAGCCTCTTCAGTAGTAGGCTTTTTCAAGTACTTATCCATATCTGGAAGTAAAACCACACTGTATAACACACACACATGGTAACACACATTCACACACACACACACACAGAAAAGACACAAAGAGAAGTTTTCACTTTTTAATAATCGCACATGGTAGTTCTAATAATAACTGTGTGTGAACATGCTTTATTTTCGTTATGGTATACAGTTTAAAAACAACAGCAAGGAAGATAATTTTAAATGGTTATTTCCCTTTATCTATTGAATAACAGTAACACTACAGGGTATATATTAAGCCCAATAGTGCGTCACTTGCCAGTTACTTACTTGTATAGAAGAAATGGTTGGCAAAGTAAGCATTTAATAGCTGTCTAATGCTAATTCCTTCTCTTTTGTAAGCAGAGACTATTAAACAACAGCCATATATAAATGAATTTCAATGAAATTTTGTGGAAGGTTAAGCCATATCATAAGAAAGAAGTGATTCAATTTTGGGGTTCACGCAGTAATTTGTTTTTGATTGAGAGATGTTTTTGCGGTTTTTTTTTTTGTACATTTCTGTATTCGCTTCTGTGTGTACACACAATATCTCCAAAAGTTCTCTATGAATTTTGTTGAAGAGTGGGCAATAGGCTATGGAAGAAATGATTAAATTTTTGGATGGTTCCATGCACAATGACTTAGTCATACTTGGAAGAAATGTAGATTCACAGTTGTCCCTTTTGAAAACTGGCAACAATGTTTTTCTTAATCTGGATCGTTTTTAGATATGATTTAACCTGGTTGCCAAGATTCTACCTCTAAAAAATGATTACTCAAAATATGCCAAAAACCGATATACTATCATCCAAGCATCATCTCACTATTTGTAATGTCCTTTCCCTTATTGTCACAAAATGAACATTCTTTCAATTTTCCC
>VCCN01007085.1:8954473-8970543 GCA_006491835.1 Architeuthis dux | reverse complement strand
AATAAAATAAAGTATAAATTTCTCTAAATTTTCTCCAAATCATCATCATCTAAATTTCTTCTGTTGTATTTTGAATGATAGACAAATAGAAATGCACAAACGGTTTTATACATTTTCAATTTTCCCTAGAAATTCAAAAAAGAAAAATGTAATAGAATTTTCAAAATGAATAATTTTATTTTGTTTCATTGTTTGTGATTAAATATAACAGTTGTAACCTCTGGTTAGCTTTCGGCTAGGACTATACAAAATATTATTATTCTAATGCTTGATAATTTATATGGATCAGATGCATTTCATCCCTCTGTAATTTTAATCAAGCAATATGTTATTCTATTTAAAATATATTTAAATAATGTTCATCTGTATACAATCCTGTAGAACAACATAAATCTGATGATATTTTTGATACTATATCAAAATTAGACCAGTTTATTAATCACTGCTATGCACAACACTGGTTTAAATACTGTTTCTGGGTTTAGGTTATTCATGTGTTCTGATATTTATATGTATCCAGACTTCACCCAGCTCTTACCATTCATAGTAGAAACTTGAAACTTTGCACACACACTCCCCTCAATGATTAGGGAAAATTTTTGTTTTTTCTTGTTGAAAATTCACCCCCAGGTTTTTAGTGGGTGGTTCAATTTACAATGTAAGTTTATGCCAAATTGATCCCTTAGTTTGTGTCCAGCAGCATTCTCACTTGTCTTTTTGAAAATTTGAACTATTTAGTGATCACTGCCCACCACCACCACTGTTTAATTTACAAGTATATATAGGTGGCGGTCATTCATAATTTCCCATGGAATGCTAGTATATATATTGATTCAGTATGGTCAATAATATTGCTCCATAATTTAAATCTTTTACGTATAAAATTCATGTCATATTGCACAATAATATTGATCCCTCCCATTATATATCACTTTTGTATGCTCCATAAACTGTGAACATCGTTGCTAACATTTAGTCTGACCATTACCTCCAAGATGTCAATATCTACAATTATTTCCATACAGTCCAACCGGCAATGTAAGCCATGAAATTGTTTCTGAAGTTTATTGCTGAAGTTGATGGTAGTAAAGTGCAAAACTTTCCCTCATTTTAAGATGGCGCCATTAAAATAACGGAACTTTGGAGAGAAAGATCACAGTACCCAGTTGACTTTTACTATAAGGAATTAGACTTCTTCGGCAATAACCTCTCTGCCCTGGATGCATCAATACGAGACAAGAGGATTGTAAGAATTTGAACGAGATAAAGCCCTGTCATATATCTCTGAGAATCATGCTGGGATATTTCTTTGATTGTTTAGAATCATAAAATCTTCCGAGAAATTGCAGGTTATTTCTCGGTTGGAATTACTGTTGTTGCCTTGAACTTGAGTGCTCATGAATTTGGTGATAGATTTTCCTTGATCTCGATGGAGTTATGGCTATGTTTCAAGCAATTCTAATGTACACCGATCATAAAAGAATGTTGGTTCTTGAATTGTTACCAATTTTTGTGGCTTGCAGAAATTTGTGTACAGAGCAAAGCGGCTGCTTATGGCCCAGTGGCCACCAAAAGGCCCCCAAGAGCCATGGTGAGAAAAAATCAATTTCTGCTTAGGGCCCCATAAAGGCTTGGGTCGGTCCTGTCTGCATACTTAATCTCTTCAGTTTTGAAAATTTGATTTGCAAGGTTATCCAACATTGCCCAGGTCAGAGTAACAGTCAAGATCATCATTAACCTTTGTTAGTAATTTTTATTTTGTTGTATTTACTTTTATCATTGCCATTAATTAAAGTAGAAAGTATAAAAATAAAGCAGAGTAGCTTTTTATGCGTGTTCGTTGGAAGAAATGTTTTTTTTAGCTATTCGGTCAGGTTAATGTTTTGTTAGTGTCTACTTAATCTTGATGAAACCTAATGGTATTGATGATCGTGCGCATGATCTTTTGGGATTTTCCTGGCACTTTCAACATAAGATGTATACAAATCGTAGAGTTTGATAGCTGACTATTTTGTAGAAAAATGGATTGCGTGTGCTATGTTCAACGCAGGTTGGAAAAACTTGACTTTTTTTTTCTGAAAAGAAGGATATGGCAGATGGCCAGGAAATTCACCTGAACTCAATCCCACTGGGAATCTTGGAACCATCATGAGGGAGTGTGTTTGACTTTCCCAAAGAACAGCAAAATTCTTGCCAGCATTTGACGCAGGTGATTGGTAGATTTTTTTAGGAAACAACCACAAATATTCAGAAACCTCCTCCTCTTCGTTCTAAAACCAGGATGGATTTTGTGAAAGCTTCTGATTGGAAATCAATGAAAAAATATTGCTTGTATGTTCATTTAGTGATTGCTTGCAAAAAGGTCAGCTTTGTTATGAGACGCTCTTTATTTCAGATTTTATTCGTTAAAAGTAAACTCGTGAAATATATACTAATTAGATGAAAGTTAAAGGTTTTCACTACTGTTTAAGTTTCATCTCCAGATGTAATTTTCTTTCTAGACTCCTGGGACATATATATCACAAGGTTTCTGCTGGGATATAGATGTCTGTAGATCTCTTTTAGAAGTCTACTGGGATGTCACAAAAAATGAAGTAAATGGAATTCTCCCGGCTTTTACAATCACAGACAGTGACATCATTATAGTATGAAATCCATACAGAAATTAGTTTGCATTGCATAACTGAACAGATGTGTAGGCTGGGTGATTTGCTTATTCCATGTTTTACATGTCCCAGGGGGAAATGTCTAATGGGACAAATGTATCCCATCATGATTTTGGTTCCTCTAAATGGAGAAAATCTTTGTTGAATAGTTTTCTTTAACCATTTAAATAAAAATCAACACGTCTTTGGCTTTTTATACCCTTTTAAAAATTAAAGCATTAATCGGCTTAATAGGTAAGTCTTGAAAGGCTTAAATGTGATGTTTTATGGTTGTTAAACTTTGTAAAGAGCAATTGGAATATAATATGGTAAATAAACAGGGTAGATTCACTTATGATCTCTACTATCTATTATTGCAGCATAGAATCCATTTTTCTGATCTTTTGGCATTAATTATTATTGAAATTAAAATGTCATTTAATTTATGAAGTAACAAGAAGAAAATGTGTTCCTCTGTTTTAGTTCAGAACACAGAAAACCTATTTTATAGTAACTAGGGTAGTACCCATTCCAAAGGTGCATGTTTGGAAGGGGCCAGACATTTTGTAAAGTTTCATGAATAATGCCTTACATTTGAAGTATCTAAAACTGTAAATTGCAAACTAGTTTTAAACAGTAGGTTGATGTGTGACAATTTTTATTTTAAATTAAGAATAGATATAAAATAACTAAGATATTAGATGAATAAATATTGAAATAATAACAAAATCAGACACATATTTTTTTTATTTGTTAAACAAATAACACTGCAACGTGATTTTTGTTCCTGGCGGTGAGTGTTATTTTCTAATTGCTTATGTGTAAAAAGTTTTGAAAATTCCCTTCAAACTTTGCTTTTGTGACCAGGACAGAGATATTTTGAAATTTACCTATTTCCAATTGTACAACGGGTGAATTTGCATATTTTTTATTGACATTTTTTTTTTAAATCACATTTTTTTCAGAAAAACAACAAAATATGAATCTAAATTAATGTGTATTTACACTAATGATAAACAAAAGTGATCACAAAAGATATAAAAATGAGTAGAATTTCTAGATTTACTATTGTACTGTAATTCACTTTCATGAACAAGACCCCAAAATATAATCTCCCATTATGTTCTCATTATATGTTCCTTGGTAGCTTCATTAGAAGTCCAGTATATCCTGGTGAAAATGCTTGCCTTGCTCCTCTGAATATGCTCCCATGTTCTTCTTGAATTTATCAAGATGAGTGTCAAGGATATGGACTTTGAGGGACAGCCTGCAGCCCATTTTACCATAGTTCTTCACCATTATCTCAACCAGTTCCACATAGTTTTTGGCCTTGTGATTGTCCTGGAAGCCCTGAACACCCCCTTTGACCTTTGTTTCAGACAGTACTCCGTGGCAGCATCTGCTAAGATGTGCGAGACCTACAAGGCATATTTCATCCTGCCTATCATGGATCAAGACAAATTCTGGGAACCTCATTTCACCTGCAATATAGCAGTGTCAAGACCTTGCTAGATGCCTTGAATTATGATAAGTATGGCTGGGAGGTCATCAGAGACTTCAAAATATTGGCATTCCTGATTCACTGCTATCTTTGCCTTTGGGACAAAAGGGACACCTTGGCGCACTACCAAAGGCAGGACTGGCCACTGCCGTCCAAATTCTATGTAAAGATCAACAACGCCACATGGGAGCCACTGGTTGACCCCCAGAAGCTGTTGGTACCACCACTCCACATAACATTACACCTTATGAAACAATTAGTCACATCTCTAGATAAGATAAGGAGTGTGCAGCCTTCAAGAACCTTCCCTATGCTGTCTGAGGCAAAATATGTAAATTACAAAATATCACTGTTCTGATCACAATAGCAAAGTTTGAAGAACAGCCATTTTATCTACACTCATTACCCAGGAACATAAAAAACATTAAAAAATGTTGCATAGAGAAATTATTGCCAATTAGTATGTTATATAGATCTACTTTCATCCTATACAATATTAATTATTCTCACTTTGCAGACTTATTTTTATATACTAGTTAGCCAAAATAAGCCCATAGTTCCAAGAACATCTATCAATGGTTCTTGTTTTTTTAATTAATTTTGGTAAATTGATTTGTGTACACCTCTGTTCCAAGATTCAAAAGTTTTTTTTAACTAAACATTTTCTATGTTTAATAGTCTTCTATTTTGATCTCAGATCAGTTTCCTGCTTGAATTTAAAAGAAATTCTTTTTGACCATTTTAAAATTTCTGGGTGATGTACCTTGTGTACCTGAATTTTGCAGTAATAGAATGGTTTAATTATCAGTGTTTGTTTAGTCCTGAAACTCACCCAGCATTTGTATTTTCATGTCAATTGTCTCTCATATCAAAAGTGAATGGTTTACATCATAGAGCAGATCCAACTTATATGCTTTATAATTTCTTGAAGCTAGAAATCCAAAATAGAGCCAGATTTTGTTTTATTGGCTTTTTATTTTTACTGGACCAAACTACAACTGGTGAAAGATTGATTTGCTTCCATCTACTTTTGGCAGATTTCAGTCTCAGAAGGTTTTAAATTATGGCTGGCACAAACAAGGGCCACTTCCAAGAATATTTCTGGTTTTAGGCTCTGATGGGTGAAGAGGTTAGGTTATAAACTCTTATAATCTTGGCCATAAAAGTTTGGGAAAACAGTTTTTCAAACGATTCTCTTCAAGGATAGAGGAAGGATGGAGAAGCACTCTATTTTGTGTAGCCATATTTTGACAAGAAAGAATTGGCAAGAAATGTTCTCTTTATTTTCCTGGCAACCACATTTTGGATAACAGTCAATATTTCACTCAAATTTGCTCTCTTTTATGAGAATTTATGCCAGAATTAATAATAACAATGACAATAATAATAGTTATGGGATTATATAAATGATAACAAGGTTCAGTGTGGAACAATGGTTAGCAGGACAGAAAATGGAATCGCTGACCATTGAATTTCAGCTGAGTCTGCTTATGTACATGAATACTTTTAGCAAAGGCATGAATCAACTTTTCCTTGTGTTCTGTCCAATCACCAGATATCTATACAGGATATTTTGTTACTAGCATACTAGTGGTTGATTGAGAAGAGATTGCGCATTAGGGAAACCACTCTCCCATAAATAGCTGTTAATCTTATAGCCAACCTTGACAGGAGCCAATAGATTAAAATTATAAGTATAAACATAATATTAGCAATAATGTTAAGTCAAACTGGAAGTACTTTGATAAAAATTTCAGTTATCTCCCTTTTTACTTGGATATGTAGTCAGATATATATTGTGTTAGATCTGAGCTGTCCAACACGTTGCCTGCAGGCTGCACGTGGCCTGCTAAGTGATTTTGAGCAGCCCACAACCAAGGCCAACTCGAAAAAGAAGAAGCTGTAGTTCAGCTAGAGATAATTGAGTTACAACATATGATGGCATTAAAGAACAAGCACAAGGAAACAAAACCAACAGAATTTGCGATGAAAGCGTTGACATATATACAGGTGCTGTAAGAAAATAATGACCAGATTTGGAAGCACTTACACGGATTTACAAAGGATTTTCAGTCATGACAAAGTATAAAAACGAACATGTTTGACTGATGAACATTTACAATACATGGTGAGAGCAGCAACAACTCAATATCAGCTAGAAGTAAAAGATATCACTTTCATCAATCTCTTTAATTGTAGTGTTAATAAAAACTTCATGTCTTTTGTTTTCATACTTGATTGTTCTTTTGTATGTAATTCATTTTACAATTATAATAAAATAAGTCAGATTCCTTTTAATTGTATTGCAACAGATGTAAAAAAACAAAATCACTTCTTAAAAATCATCATCCTTATAAAATGCAGAAACTGTGGTCTGCAGGCTGCAATTGGTTGGACCTTTAGTTAGACAAGGCTATTGTTTTCTTATCTGAGTTCTCTTATCCTACGTTGATCAGGAAGCAGTCAAAACACTGAACAATTAATTTGACAGCTTAAAAGTCCATGTAGCTTTATCACAAGCTGCTCACTGATAGAATTTCATTGGCTTCCGATAAAATTGTTGAATCTAATATTGCTTATAGTAAATGTAAAAGATACACTTGAGCAGATTGGTAATTCATATGAGAAATCTTCATGAGACGAGTTTTAAAGATTTTTACCATAGAACACTTAGTGAGAAACAAACTCATAAATAATGAATTGTGTGAACAGTATAGTAACACCACTCTGTGCTGATTAGTTTGTAAAATATGAAACTTAACTCAAATTTAGAGTAAGAAGCTTTCAAACAATAGGGCTATCACATAGGTTTGTTGAACAGTACCAACTTTGGAACAAGGTTACATTTATGTAGCACTCTTTGAGCATACAATTAAAAGAAAACAAGGAATTGAAGAAAATGAAAAAAAAAAAAATACTGTATGTAATTTTGCTCCCCATCAAGTTCTGCAAAAATATACATGTTCTGTACACGATTTTCATTATTAGGAAAATAACTGACATTTATATATTATGTTTATGGAAGTTTTTATATAAAACTAAAATGTTTTCCTAATATTTCCTCTCTTTATAGCTCGCTCATTGCTCATTAACATTCTAGTACATCCACATTCATTTTGACATATCTTATTTTCCTGACTTGAAATGACAATTCACTTTTAGTGTTATCATGGTCTGAATTTCATGGTCTTAGCTCATTGTTTAGTCACTGTTTTTGTATCTTGACTATTAGTAATGCTGTCTTCTAGATGGTTTTGATTATTCCTTGGATTTTCAGTTCTTCCAACCTCTTTAATGCCAGTAGTAACAAGTGGATTACACTGGCAACATCAAGCCTTCTCAATACTCCAACATTCTTTTTAGTATTTGAGCTATTCTCAGTAATGCTGTCTTCTAGATGTTTTCCAACCATCCCATTTTGGGGGGTGTTTTTTGGATGCTTCAAGTGTCATCTTATCTGCTGAAATATACAGTAATTTATAAATCAATAGAAAATTAATACCTATAGAGACCTATTTAACATATTTTATTTGAGGATAATTTCAAGCAAAATTTGCTACTTTTTAAAAACCTTCTTTGTGCAATTTGTTTCTTTAGCCCTGTTCTAGAGTTTTTGGTACAGTTCCAAGTGCACAAACTATTATAGGCATACCCCTACCTTTCATGTTCCATACTTTTCTCAGCTTCCAGGCAAAGTCCTGGTATTTTTCCAATTTCTTTGCTATATTTACAATCAGCTATAACAGCTATAACAATTAAATCTGGTCTTCTCGTTGGATGGGGTGAAAGTCTGGATCTCAAAGTCTGAGTATCTTATTCTGGTTTGTGCTGATAACTTTTTATTATTGGTTGTACTCATTGAGTTTTTTACACTAATAGTAATGGGTGGCTTCTGCTGCACATCAAATAAAAAGTCTTCTCAATACTCCAGCTTTCACCCTATTTTAGCTTATTTTAGTAATGCTTTCATCTAGATGGTTTTGATTGCTCCTTGGATTTCCAGTTGTTCCTACCTCTTTAATGCCAGTAGTAACAAGTAGATTATACAGCAAGCCTTCTCAATAGTGTGACATTCTTTTTAGTATTTGAGCTGTTCTCAGTAATGCTGTCTTCAGGATTATCTCCGTGTTTCCAGTTCTTCTAGCCCCTTTTCTAGGCTCTTTGAGACCACTCCAAGTGCTCTAACAATGATGGGCACAACTGTCCATTATTAGAAACTGTCAACCAAAACTGTCAACATAGATTTGGTCTGGCTGGCTATGTATGTATGACATGTACAGGCCATACCAACTGAGTTTGAGGGCTAAAGATTTATACATTTACTCCTTATTATGTCTAGAAAAAAAGTTTTTTTGTTTTTTTAACATACACACAACCACCCCCCAAATAGGCTTTTAGTGGTGGGTTAAATTTGCAATGTACGTTTATGCTAAATTTGTCCTTTAATTTGAAAATTCAGACGTTTTTAGTGATCACCGCCCAACAAAAGGTGAGAGAACTTACTCATTGGCCACCTCCTTTTGCAATTTTTTAATTGATCACCTCCAACAGAGCATGCTGCCAAAAGATGTTGGTTATATGACGATTTCTATTGAGTGACTAACCAGACCTCTTAATAATATTAATTATTATTTAGTACCTTTCAAATTTTTTTCTTTACTCCTATTAAAAATTAGATTTGTCTTTGATTAGTTTCACATATCTATGTCTGTCAGCTGTCAGTTGTCAACTTTATAACCATTAATAAGGGACAATTCTGTAAGTTAATCATTTTTGTTGCTTATAACAGCATCTTCCAATATGGCTACTTTCCAACTGGTTCACCAAAGATTCTCTATAAATAAAGCCTTGTATCTTGTCAATCTAAGGTCATTTTTCTCCTATCTATCTCAGGTTCTCATATTTCCTTCTGTATGGATCCCTTCTGGCCATCAAGTAACATTGTATTGAAGCTAGTAACAGAGTAAATGAATTAGCACATCTCTGGCAAAGCGCAGAGTTGTTGTATCCTTTATATGTCATAAAATAGCCTTTTATAAAGCATTCTGGTTTTCCTTCCTGCTCTTTCTTCTTCTCATTTATATCAGATGATTATTATAGATTATAAAAGATTAAATCTTGGAAGGAAAGATTTCTATTGTTCTGGTTTTGAAGTCAAATTTGCTTTTCCTTGGGCAGTTAAAGTAATGAACTACACCTTCTAGACATCAGTGCTTACATCTTTGATAACCTTCTGTCCAATGCTGCAACCATTGAGCCAGCAGCTTTAGCATTTATTTTTCTAAGTTACTGATTAATAGTAATTCATAATTCTTTTTTATATTTTTATGAAGTTCCATACAGCAGAAAATAAATGTAAGGTTTCATAATTGTTTAAACTTCTGAGATGATGTATCATCATAACTTTATTTTATCTTGTATCCACATTTCTTGTCTGAATTTTGCTAGATGAGGTGTTTATGTTTGACTCTGTAGATCCACTTGTCCACCGTCAACTTTGGTATAACACAATATAAATGCATACATTTTTGGGGGTCTTCAATTCACTTTTATTTACACTTGAATGTTCATGTCTACACGCTAGGATATCGAACCACTAACTGATTTGTAACGAAGAAAGAATTACGTAAATGTCTTCATGTATATGATGGGTATGTTACATCTCAAACATGTTTATTATCACGAGGATAAATCTTTATGCATTTCGTCGGGGCTAGCGACGTCTTCAGAAGAAAGTTGAACATGGCAGAAGTCCTGCAATTATCCGTGTGGCCTGCATCTAGCGATCCTGGATGTGTGTGCTGTATTTTGCCACCCACCTCATGTATATGCATGATGTAAACAGACTTCGGTGGAGGTGAGGAGGCGACGTTTCAAAAATCCCTGATGCCATCACACATGGAAATATCTTCTCCATTTGTGGGAAGTGCATGGGGCATTTCCCCGTATGTGGCTGGGTGGCCACAGCATTCATCAAACGCAGAGCAAACGCGGTCAGGTTGGGACGACGAGACTGGCGATTCCTCCCTGAAAAGCATGCTGGTGAACACCCTCACTAGAGTACACCGGAGTGACCCTGGAGGCAAATGGATCTGTCATCGAGGATGCTGCTGGTTGCATCCAGTGAACATTGCTCAGCACATCAATCTTGCACGTCAATGGCAAGTGACAATGCTTCATTTGACGACCAATTTTGCTTGCATCCATTGATGGATTTCCGATGCGCTGACCGGGAAGGCAAGACTGTGCACCAATGCCGTGAGTGAGATGCTCATACAAAGCTGACTCAACACACTTGTGGAATTGGTCAATGAATACGGGTTGCCTGACTCTAATAGACTGTGATCCAGCCCAATACTCAGTGTGGCAACCGTTGCTCTGGCAAGACTCTGAAAGCGTTATTCACCAGCTGAAGAAAGTGTTTTACGAGCAAGGCCCGCCAGTTGAACACCTTGCCGATAATGATACAGCATTTTGCAGCAGGCACTTCAGACAGTTTTTGGACGAGTGGGGCGTATGTCTCTAGCTTCGGTGTACGGGAATGGCATAGTGGAGATATACCACAGAAGCATCAAGTGAACCACAGTCAGAAAGCAGTGTTTAATAATGGAAGCAGTATACTGGCATAATGTAACACCAAAAGATAACGCTTCAACCTCAGCTGCACCCGCCAACAGAATATACGCGTACTGGGTGCGAATCAAGGGAATTGAGATCTCCGCCTGAATATAAGAAGGCCTGAGGAGCATACAATGTGCGGAATCGCGTTTGGGTAAAAGCCCCACATGGCCGATGCACATCCAAGTTTGGTAATCGACACCACGCCACGTAAAGGACCTGCAACCCTTTTTGGGGTCAAGTACATCAGCGGGTAGCGATGGCAAAATGTCATCTGGACGCGAGATTATGATCGAGCATGAATCAAGCGTGCCCGACGATTCCCCCGACGAACCAGACATCCACTTGAGTGCATCCGATGACACCACTGATGGTTCATCTGAAGGAGAGATGGAAGCCACCCCCCTGCGAAGAAGTACGAGGCAGAAGAGACCAGCTCGCAGATGCCATCTCTGTGATCAAGTGAGAGGCTAGGGCAGAGCATAGCGGATCATGATTCGTGAACGTGCATGTGGATACAAATAAATTCTTTGCAGAGAGATTGTCAGAATGTAACAGTCTTTTTCATACTCAGCGATGTACTTCCAGTAACAGTTTACTAGATTGTTTGTTCCTGACTGGTTTCAGCGCATTTGGTTTTGCACTATTTCTGTGAACTTCTGCTCACGAGCTGTGTTGTGTATCCTGACTCCTTTAGTGCATTTGGTTTGGTACCATCACAATGAACTTCTGCACATGAGCTGTATCGTGTGTCCTGACTCTGTGCATTTGGTTTGGCGCTATCTCTGTGAACTCCTGCACACAAGCTGTGTCATGTGTTTTGACTTTGTTTTCGGGCACGTCAAGTGACCTTAAGAAAACCCTACATGATTTGAACACAGCAACATACAATGGTTATATCCATATTTTGACTGCTTTTAAAAATAACATCCAAAAAAGCAAAAGCATTCTGCATGACAATGCTGATGCTTTTTTTTGTCCAAGTTTGGCTTTTTGAGTTTTTGCTTAGTTTGGCACAAGGCCGGATGAGGAGAAAGGGGAGTAATAAGATTGTGTTTTGCCAATCTTCTAAGTGGGGAGGGCCTGCCTGCTTCAAAAATTAGCATTCGAAATTCTGGTTTTTAATTAGGTTCAAACACTGACCCCTAGCATGGGTAAGGAAATTAGTAACTATTTCAGCTGCGATATATTACATTTAGCTTCTGGAGTTAGAGTTCAATCCCTAGTCTTGGATCAATGGTACATAAGTACTACATCAAGAGTAACAATTAAAGGAAAGATAGATTATTGCAGACTAAATAAGTATTTAACATTTTTGTAGAGATGGCATATTATCATTAGAGGATCATTGGAAAAAGGTCATTGCTTCAAATGGGTCATATTTTGACTAAATATCTATTGTTTATGGTTGTTTATATCATCCTTCATCTTACAATTCAAAAAACGACATTTCAAAATTTTCATCCGAGAGTGAGATAGAACAGAAGGATACCACTGCGGGGTTGTCAGCAGTTTTAGGGTTAGCATGTAGTGCCATGTTCTACTTTTTCTTGATCTTCAATCATGAGCATTAGTTTTTTTCATATTGTGATTACAGCGATAAATGAAGTATTGAGAGCATACCATTTTTTTCTTATGGTTTTTTTTTTGTTTACATTGTAGCATGTTTTTCTTGCCCTGCATTTAGCAATTTTCAACCATAGTCTAGCTACTGACACGTATGTTAACAACTATGATAGTGACCAGGGAATGAACTTTTTTTTTTCAATGTTCAGATATTGCAACAGACTGCCCTCTAAACTGTGTGTGTATGCATGCACACGTATTTGCAACCAGCACACAAAGAAAATTAATGTGAACACAAAAGATTTCAAATTTCAAAATTTCAAAAATGTGTACAACATAAGATTTTTGCGCCCACTGACTACACTGAACATTGATCCCAACCCCAGATGAAATATATTTTATTTCTTCATATTGGTGGTAAAACACCTGTTGATGTAGTTTTCTGTTGTAGACCCTTGCTTCTCAGAGTGCATGTAAGCTCCGATATACTGGTAACTTCCTCTGTAGTTGTCACCTGAAAGACAATGACCTCAATAATAATCCAATTTGCATTAATCTTATATCATTGAAAGACAATTCAATAGCAAGTATTTTGGTGCATATATCACAGTTCTGTATTGAATATCTTGTCAGAAAGAGCCTTTTATGTTTGCCATAATTTTGCCATAATTTTGCCATAATTTTGAAAAAGCTGTAGATGTCACAAAACGATGGAAAATGGTTAATACCACCTACACCCACCAACTTAAGACTACCCATTTCAAATGCCATAAGTACCCTTTTCAAAAAAAGAAACAAAACATCTGGTACTTCTTTTTTAAATTAAATGAACCCCAGCGCTTGGACTAATATAGGATTATCCAAAAAGCTCCCACCATCAGCTATTGTGAGAAAATTAAAGAAACAAATGATAGAAGTATTTGTTTATATAAATTACTGACTTGGCAGTCCCCATTCAATATAATACAGAAGAGTGAGTTTCATTGGTATTGACCAAACCAACTTTTAAATCTTAGTGCTATCCAACTTGAAGTGATGCAGAAACCATCAGTTAAATAAAGCAAAAGGATTGTGCAAGTTGAATTGTTTGTCTCATCATCTTGTTTGGTCAACTGAACCAAATAGCTCGTTATCAGACTCAAAGTTAAATGATGAAATAAATGAGGTCAGCCTTTTTATTTTGGCTTGGTTAACCTTTCCATTCAGATAATTTGGCTCATTCCATCACTCATAGAAGGGCCAGTTGGCAGAAACTCTGCCACAAGTATTTATCACTCTCTTTCAGGGTGAGTTTTCTTTACTACTATGTCTTGGTGTGTGTGTGAAAATACCTGACAAAGTTTTAATACAGCATTTGCACATCTTTGGTCAAACTCTTACTCGGGAGTTGATTTTATTTTCCCCTGGTAACAGCAATGACAACAACAATGAACCTCACCAAAATTAGAATCCTTTAAAGCTACCGAGGAGGCTGAAATTTGGCATGCAACCTCATTTCAACCCCACTAGAAGATTTAAAAGTGATCTGACCCCCCCCCCACACACACACACACACACACTTCCCGCTTCCCCAACAGGCCACCTTATTTTTTTTTCAGTTTATATCTAGAATTGCCTCAAATTATATTTGGAATTACCTAGACCTAGAAAAATATCTAGATACTATTTTATTAAGTCCTCTTCCGTGGCCAAATTTAAAGATCTTTTTTGATTAAATGAAAACTGTTTTTCAGTGGCTGAAATTGTTGCATTTTTCTATCTATGTATATGTCACTTGTACAGCCCAAACTGCTCATGAGTATTTGAACAAGCACAGAATCTGTTTTTTATTGCCTAAGATTGCCGGTTGCATTAAGCACCCAATTTGAGCATTGCTATACTCACATTGCTATATGAAAGAGTTTGCCAACTCTTTCATATAGCAATGTGAGTTTACCTTTTCAATCTCCTTATCGATTCTGGGCAAGATTTAACAATATAATTTTATTAAAAAACATTTTCCAGAAATTTAGCATTCAGAAAGCACAAAACATAACTAAATGCATGCCTTGTTATGTTGATTGCAAAAAAATTGTGGTTCTTCTAGCGAAATGTTCCTGTTTTTAACTCTCAAAACCAAGCAACTACAAGCTAAATGTCTGTTCATTCAAATACTTATGATAGGTACTGTACATACATACATACATACATCTATCTCTATCTATCTATCTATCTAAGAGAGAGCGATTTAAAAAAAACTCTTTTTTTGTTTTGTCTGTATGGAGACAAAGAAAACTTTCATAGAACAGATTATTTATCTACAGTTTCTTGTATAACGTCATCTCTGAGGAAATCAGATGCTCCCAGAAGTAACATTAACAATAATATAAAAATGTAATAGATTCAAACATGAATAGTAGGAAAACAGTCATACAGTCTAAAACTGACTAATTGTATGATTGTTTGACTTGTTTTACAACCAACCATAAACTATTTATATATTTTTATCAGTAATACAAAAACAGATTGTTCTCAAGGATATAAGCTTTCTTTACACTATTTCAATATTTGCAATATGTCGCATTTCAATATTTGCAATATGTAGCATTTCCATCAAAGCAGTAAAAGTTTGATCAAAAAACAAATACATTATATTTATGACCTTTAATTGAATTTATTAATATTTCTTCTAATTTGATGATAAATGTTAAGTAAGTATCTTATGGCCCTTAGGCAGAAGAGCACTTATCGACGTCCGGTAAAGTGGCACTGTTTATGTTACTTCTGGTGGCAGAGATGCCATGTTTGCTTTTTAGGGAGACCAGACATGACGCACGTGCGAGAGTACCTTTATTGTAAATACATATGAATATGAATAAATAAGTTTGTGAGTATATCTTTTGTTGCATTTAAATCTGTTGGTATCTGTCATAATAATCATTTTTACAATAAGGTATGTATTCTTTAAAACTACCAACACCTAGATTCTTAAATTCATATCTATTTGAAACTGATCTTATGCAGTTTCCACTGATTAAAAGGAGATTGATATTAATTATCAGCCATTAAATCAATATTGTCAAGTGAAGCAACATTTGAAAACTAAAATGATATCACTTGTTTGTCCGCACTCTTCCTCCCCCTCAAGTGTCCATGAAATATTTTAACAGAATTTCTGTTTTAAAATTAGATTTTCAGAAGCATAAATATGTGATAAATTTTCATGATTTGTCAAATATAATTATTCTTCCACTGTGTAATCTCAAATCTATATTTTGGATTCTAATTTGATGCAAATGCATCAGGAATACCAATGAATATTAAAGGCATCAACCAATCCTTTATTTATCATAAAGATCAACTGACATTCTTTTTTTGAGGGCTGTGGAGACAGGCTGTTCAACTGGAAATTAAGCTTCACTTAAAATAAACAAATAAATAAAAATAGAATAGAATACACACAAATAAATCATGAAAAATAATGATTTGCACAATGTGATGTATACACTTGAGAGGTGTAAGGTATAGGCTTAAAATGAAGAGATATTATTTTAAAATGAAGAGTCATGATTTATATTTTTAATATATAAAGTGACCTCTCTAATCAATCACTGTGCACAACATCAGAAATCAGGTGCTGATTAAGTGGATGTTAGACAATGCCACTGAGATGCAATAAAAAGCAGTTAACCTTAATAAATTGACCAGACAGTTGTGGAGAGAAATGTTCTGTCAGATAGAAAGATAAGGAGAAAAGAATG
>VCCN01007085.1:8896274-8911799 GCA_006491835.1 Architeuthis dux | reverse complement strand
ATTATATATATTATATAAAATACATTTCTAATAGTTTTAAAGGATATAAGAAAAGAAAGAATTCATCACTTACAAGCTCAAATAAAATGTTGAGTTATGAATTAAGTTATTAGCCAAGAATACTTTGCCAGCAACAATACTGTTTTGCTGATTTCTTTCCAGTTTTCTTACAAATATGAAAGCACATATTCTGATGGACATCTTTTCTGACACCTTTTCTTGTACTCCAGTCAGTGTTGGCTAAGGGAGAATCACTGACTTGGCAGGAATAAAGGTGTTGACAGATTCACCAATCAAGTCAAAAGAAACAAGAAATACTAGAAAATGGCACTGATTAGATATCAGTTCTTTAAAAAAGAAAACAATTAATTATCAATGGTAGTTATGAAGAGAATCATTGCAATCATCAGAGAATATAAATACACAAGAGCAACAGATAAGAGATTTTAATGCACACACAAATGTCTGCTACAGTCACACTACTCCCTCATATAAGTAACACATTGGGAATAATTTCAGCACATATGATTAGCTTGATAATTTTAAAAAAGATAGTGACTGTTAAAAGAATGATAGTAATTTGATGCAACTAAATTTATTAAGTATTAATATATACATAAAATATGCTATATTTTTACAACTTAAAATTTTTTTTTTTAGGCTTGCCAATGATATTAAAAACTGAAATTTTATTATATAGTTATATTACTCTAAGTGCATGAATATATGGTAAATTTATCTTATGAAATTTCTTGTTTCTCATTTATGATATGTAATGGTACCTGTCAGAATGAAATTCATATTGGTAGGGGCTGCAAGGGAAGTGGAAATTGTTTTAGACTATGCCCTTTAGATCGTTGGAATACACCCCTATTGTAAAAAGTGCACTATTTAATTGATGAATATATGATGATATTCAGATATCTAATTGATGAAGATAATTATGAACAAAAGGTTGCTTAGGGAATTTTTGAAAATAGAGCTTCAAGATCTGTAGGAAATCAATGTATTTTCAAGTCATCACAGACTTTTTCTTTTATTAATCATATTGACTGAAAAATTATAACTTTTTTATATTCATTTACAGTAATTCCTTCTAGTTTTACTTTCTCTGTGCAATTCACTCGAGCAAAGACACTTCAATTAAAAAATTAGCAATTCAAAAATTAGAAAGGAATTGACATGACCATAAAACCCCCAAATTGCTCTCTTCTTTAAATTGTTCTTATGCTTGCGTGCTTTTATGTGCTACATTTATTTTCTTACTCAAATCTCTGTTCATAAATTGTCCAAAAATCTGTTTTCTACTATCTACTCTTTCAACAAATTCATTTGCAACGTCAATCAAGCTTATATTGTCAACTCTTTCTTTCTGTACATGAAGCATCATTAAATGGTTCGTTCAGATATTTGTTGTTGTAGACCTCAAGTATGTTTTTACTCCAAATAGTTCTTTGGACAATTGAACCCGTTCGTGTTGTTTGTGTTGTTAACACAATGTTTCGGCCAATCCATCCTTTGGCCTTCTTCAGGTGTAATATCTAAATGTGATGGGATAAACAAAATGTTTTAATTTCAAAGGAGGTAACCCATATAATATAGGATCTGCCGAAATGTTGCGTTAATAACATAAACAACAAGAAAGAGTTCAATTGTCTGAAGAACTATTTGAATGTTAGTGACCCTTTTCAAAACTATAGAAAATATGTTTTTACTCGTTTCATGGTGGAAAAAGATCTCTCACTGATAATATTGGTTGCTGGCAATACAAGGAGAATCTTTGTAACTTTAATCACCTCTGATTTTGCAACTTTTCTTGAATAGTCAAGTCTCTCAAATTTTGTCAATTCAAATTTAAAAGCCTCTGCGGTTTGATGCAAAAGAGGCAGCTGTGCCTCAAGCCTATATTTTTCAATATCATCATTAAAGATGGAGCAGACCTCTCTTAACTCGTTTTCTCATGGCTGATACCTGATTGCTTTCAGGAACATCTACTGTAGAAAGACATATTTTTGGAAATCTGGCTGGTCAAATCACTGTGATACAATTTTTTGCTGCATCAAGTGCCTGAAAGTAGATCTGGCAATAATGATCTTTTGGAGTTGATGGGAAGTGGTGGGTTTCTGCATTGCCATCATTTTTCAAATCATTTTTTTCTTGTGTTATGTTCTTGTTCAGATAAAATATTGTATAAATTGTTTCTTAACGTGCCTCCCCAACATCTTTGAAGTTTAGCAAACTACCATATTTCCTGGCATCGAGAACACTCTGGTCTCAAGGACGCACCCCAATTTTAACTTGCAAAACTTAGGAAAGTAAACAGCTATTTTCAAAATGTAGTCAGAACAGTGAAGCAAAGGGTTAGATCTTTTTTTATAACTTTTCAAGGTCCTTATTTAACAGAGAACAAAAATGCATTGACAATTATAATACAAAAATAAGAATAAACTTGATTATTTTTACAAGGAGTTTTTGGTAAGACAATGCTAAATTCTCTTTTTCAACCAAGATCAGAGCATAGCATCTGTTCATTTAACAAGACCACAAAATGAACTAATGATTGAATTTATATCATTTGGAAAGTTACACATTAATTTAATCAAGGCTATATTCATGGATTTTTAGCATTTTTTTAAAAAATCTGTTTTTGTTTATGACTATTATTATGTATGTTTTGTCTGCAAGTAGAGAAACAAGAACCAAGAAATTACAAATTATAGCCTGAATTAAAAATGAAGTGGGCAAGTGATACTCATTACCAAAACACAATCTCAGAATGTTTTGGTCTGAGACTAAAGGAATGATAAAAAAAAATAAGTCAGATATTTGAATAGAAGAATAAAGTAATGATTGAATGAATATATGAAAAGGCTTGCATTTCAAAGAAACAAAAATAAAGCAGAAATGAACTGATAGAAAGAATTTGCAGTAAAAGAAAAAAAAGAATGGATAGAAAGGAATGAAGAAAGAGTGGATAAAAAGAAAGAAAGAAAAATGGAATAAAAGAATCAATAAAAGGACAAAGAAAGAGTGGACAAAAATAAAGCAGAAATGAACTGACAGAAAGAATTTGCAGTAAAAGAAAAAAAAGAATGGATAGAAAGGAATGAAGAAAGAGTGGATAAAAAGAAAGAAAGAAAAATGGAATAAAAGAATCAATAAAAGGACAAAGAAAGAGTGGATAAAAAGAAAGAAAGAAATAATAGATGAAAATCATTGTATAAAGAAGGAAAAGAGTAGATACAACAAATTGAAGTAAGGGAGATAAGGAAGGAAGGTAATATTACTACATGTAGTAGTAACTGTATATGTAACATATACAGTTACTACTACATGTAGTAATATTACATGTAGAGGCAATTACGTCCCCTTGCTGCTGCCTGTTCTTTAGTATTAAACAGATCTCTGTTCAATCAATACGTGTCTCTCTTGTTCTTTATATAATCTTAATCTGTACCCATTTTGATCTGCATAACATGATCAGTATATAATAGAAGGGATTCATAAAAAAAAATATTTAAAAAGAGTCAGGCAATAGAAATAGAGGAGAAAAACAGGAATAGAAGAAAAAATAGTGAAAGGAAATAGAAGAAAAAAAGGGAGAAAAATTAGAGGAGAGAGAAAGAAAAAGAAAGAAAGAAAAAAGGAGAAAAAAAGAAGTGACATAAGAAATAACATAGGACATGAAAAAAATTCAATTTGAAAGAATGGCTCTGACTAGAGATGCAAAGATGAGAGAAATGGGTGGAAAAAGTGACAGGCAGGCGAATGAAGGGACAGGCAGTCAGACAAATCTGATGCCATGGACTGCTGCACACCAAGATAATCATGCAGACAAAAAGAGAAGAATGGTAACTTCTTGTAGAACAGACAATCAATTTTGGCTCACAGTTGGATTTCTTGCATGCACTCTCCAGCACTTGGCGTTGTCAGAACGTGCAAAAGTCCTTGACTGGTCAGAATGATTCACTTACTTTTCTGTTGGTGGTCCTTGAAAGAAAACATTGTTTCGACTAATAGAGGTGAGCAGAGAGTTAATTAGTTTCAGGAAGTACCAGCAGTGTTCGGTTTAGCTGCTGGGTCTTTTTGGTTAAAGGATTGGTCCTTGACTATGAGTTGAGCCATGACGAGAATTTTGAGGTAGGTAAGGCCGAGGAAGATAATTAACTTTCTACTGGATCAGTTGAAAAAAGAAAATAGGAAAATAACAAAAATAAGCAGCAAATGAAAAATACTTATTTTGAGCCAAGAGATTTACAAGAATAGTAAAAGAAATACTCCAAATCGTGAAAAAAATCAGATAAAATGATAGAATTAGATAAAGAATCTTAGTGCTAGTCAGAATATATATGCATGGGTGTTTAGATGTAGATATTTACTAAGCTTGGTTTAGTATGGTGCAAGACTGCTACTATGGAAGAGCTAGTAAGGTTTAACCTCCTTGCAAGGTAGGGTTGCTAACCATCGCTACAGAAAACAGGTCTGGTTTGTTACTCAATAGAAATCGTCATGTTTTTTTGGCAGCATGCCATGTTGGGGGTGATCAATTAAAAATTGGAAAAAGGGGTAATCAATGAATAAGTTACTTTTCTCGCCTTTTGTTGGGCAGTGATCACTAAAAAAGTCTGAATTTTCAAAAAAAACTAGCGGACACAAACTAAGGGATCAATTTAGCATAAACCTACATTGTAAATTGAACCCCCCACTAAAAACCTATTTATTAATCTATTAAATTTTAAAAGAACAAAAATACTTTTTTTCTAGACATAAGAAGTAAATGTTGAAATTTTCAGCCCTCTAGCTCCATTGGTGTGGCATGTACGCATGATGCATATACCAGCTGGCCGGTCTGACTCAAAAACTGAAGAAACCTATTTTGACAGTTTTGGTTGACGGTTTCTAATACTAAGTGATTATTTTACAGTCTGACTTCAGGTCATAACATTTGATTGAACTAAATACACAAGCATTTTGGTCTATGAGATGAGCTTTCTAACCATTAAAGCTACAGTAGGTCTCTGGCAGATGCAAAGTATTTGCAAACATTGAAATTAAATCATCCCTATAAAAATTTCATCATGTTAAGAACAGAAGTTATATCATCAAAAGTACTTGGACATGAAAGATAAAAAATGTATACATTATAAATATGAGTAGCACTGTATATTTAAACAATCACCCTACTTTAATAAAAGCAAATTCTCTTATAAATAATTCATCCTATAACATGTATTTCATGAGGTAGCGAATGACTTGCTTATACCCAAACTCAATCATATTTGTTTAAAAGTAAAACTTGAACAGTTTGTTACATTCTTCACAGGAAAAGAAACAAATTTTCAAAATACAGAAAACTGACAGATTCCTCTTTGTTTGGGCCATTATCAGCTAAACATCATTCGCTGTAAAAAATTATAAGAAATGGTTAAGATTGTATAAGGGGAGCACACACATTTTTAGTACAATTTTCAGCTTTGTCTCTTTATTCAAATCTTATCCAAAACAAAAACTGACACAAAACAGTCACCTAAATTATTGTCATAAAACTTCAATATGATTATACATCATTTGCTTTAAAAAAAGGCATTCTTTCATTTTGCGTCCACATAACTTTTAACCATTATTCAAATTGACTACAGATGCACAAAAGTGAACAGAAGAATTTCACTTGGCCACTTACAAACACCAGTTCAATTGCACATTGACTTAATTATATATACAATACAAAAGTTGCAGTTTATATTTACTTTTTAATATATTAATATTTAATACTTATCATGGTTGTAGTGTCTAATCCAGATTCTGTTTTTCATTCATTAATTGTCTTATTTCTTTTTATTTGTGCACCGTTTTTAAATTTTTAATGGACATCATTTTCATATTAAAGTATGGACCTTGATTAATACCCAAGCTTTGCTCATTTCATTTCACTTGCTTGAATGAATTGCTGAAGTAAATTGAAGGAAAATAAAAAAAAACTGATGGACTTAATGCTTTGCTTAGTTTGGCACAAGGCCTCAAACTACTTACAGTACACAATGTTCCTAAGCAATAACCCATTTAAGCACTGACCAAGTTCATTCAATTCTGCTTAACAGTATCAGATGAGAACTAGTGCTTTTATTTCAACATGACAGTAAGCCTTGGATATTCAAGTCGTGCTCTGCATAACTACTTCAGACCAGCTATTCATGTTTTTAAACAAAATCAAAAGAAATATGTAGATGTCTTTAATCAATAATAATACAGAACATACCTAGAAGTATTAAGAGATTCATTGGTATGAATGGAAAGAGGAACAGGTCTGTATAGTCACTCAATAGAAATTGTCATGTGACCAATGTCTTTTGGCAGCATGCCATGTCGTTGGGGTGATCAATTAAAAAATTGGAAAAAGGGGTGATCAATAAATAAGTTACTTGTTGGGCAGTGATCACTAAAAAAGTCTGAATTTTCACAAAAAAAACCTTGAATGCTCCTGGACACAAACTAAGGAACCAATTTAGCATAAACTTACATTGCAAGTTGAACCCCTCACTAAAAACCTATTTTGGGCAGGAATTTTGAGAGAAAAAAACCCAGCTTTTTTTTCTAGATATAATAAGGAGTAAATGTTTAAATTTTCAGCCCTCTAGCTCTATTGGTTGTATCCACGATACATACATACATAGCCAGCCAGCCAGACCAACTTAAAAACAGAAAAAACCTTTGGTGACAGTTTTGGTTGGCTTTTTCTAATAAAACTAATAAAAATAATTGTGCAGCACAAAGATTCACTGCACACTATTATGTGTGTATAAGATATAGCTGGTAGAGCAATATAGTGACAGTGTGAATAACTTTTTGCTGAATGGTAGCACACTAAAATAGTTCAGAACTTTCTTGCCATAGCTTTGCATCAGACGTATAATTCTAAAATAAAAAGACTCACATTATTGATAATAGGATTAGACAGGGTATTTCAAACTGTAAAGGTCATTATTTTGACAGTAGTGTTTTGGAGAGTCAACTCCATATCTTCATATTGATATAATCTACAAGTTTGGCAAGAGCTTTGCTTGTTATTTTAAGTTCTAAACTTGAACACTGTACACTTTTCCCTCTTCATCTTAACATAAATGATGAGCAACAGTACAAGCGACCAGATGTGCATAAAGAATTTCACATACCTAAGCACCATTTTTAGTCCACAGTATTATGAAGATGGTTGGTAGGAGAGTTAAAAAAAGGAGAGAAATTATGTAAATGGGATGGGAACAAGGGGGCAAAATATTCCTTGTTGTATGGCGAAAGATTTTACTTATGCAATGCAGTAAATGATGCAGAATGCTAAGAAGAAAAAAAAGAGAGGAGATAAAGTTTGGCCCCTGCCTCGGAGCCTGTAGGCAAATGATGAGGATGCAGGAGAAAAAGTTTGGACATGACTCAAATGTAGGCACTGTGGCGAAGAGAACTGAGGTTTCTTGCAGGAAATGCTTGGGGGAAAGACTGTCTTACAAAAGATGGAGAAGAAGGGAGATGGATTAAGATGGTGATGATGAGTAAGAACAAAATGTGGATGATGACGATGATAATGATATCATGATGATTAAGAAGAATAAGAAAATGAAGATATGAGGAGGAAGGATAATGATTATGATAAAAAAGAGGAATGTTAGAATGATGTAGATTATGAAGAAGAAAGAGAAAATGTAATAGGAATGGAAGAGAAGTAAGGATAATAATGTAAGAATGATGACAAAGAAAGAATAAGATCTATGAAAATGGAAGTTACAGTTAGGAAGAATGTAATGATGACAAAGAAAGAATATGTTGTGATGAAAGTGAAGATTAGGATAAAAGGGAATGAAATATAAAAGATGAAGGAAGAATGATATAATAGTGTTTTTAAATGTAATAAACATTATATTTGTTTTAATGAATATTTAATGATTATGAAAAATGAATTCAAGATGTTAGGTGGAAATACTAATACAATATTGATTTAATCATGGTAAAGAAAGTTAAGACTTAGAGAAGAAAAGTTAAATGATATTAAGAAGCAAAATGTTAAGGTTAAGAAGGGAATGTGGGATGATAAACGAAATTACATTATTTTGTTTACCAGAAAGGGAGAGTTGGTTAGAATTATCATCGCCATTTTAACTTCATAATCCTATGAAATAGGAGGAAGAGGAGGAGAAGCTGAAAATAGAAGAGTAGGAGAGGAATAAGGTATTGGATGAGGGAAGAAGAAAAAGAGAAAATCATCATCATCAGCAGCAGCAGCTGTTATAAGTCCACTGCTGGACAAAGGCCTTTCCCATCTCCTTCCATGACGACCTAGATTGAGCTAACCTCTGCCACATCTTACCATCAAACTATTCTATCTCGTCCCTCCATCTTGTGTCTGGTCTTTTTCTACTTCGTTTACTGTCCCATGGGCACCAATCGGTTAGTATTTCCGCCCATCTATTGTCATCTCTTCTTACTAGGTGACCAGCCCATCTCCATTTTTGCTGCTTTAGGACTAAAGTGAAAGATATTATACAAAGATCCCTCTGATGCATGTTGATGTTTTTCTATCTCTTATTCCTAATGATAATGATGATTATAGAAGAGAAGATGAAAAACAGTTTATTATAAAGAGAGAATGATAATGATGATAAGAAAAGGAGAATGAAGAGAGAAGTTGAAAAACTGATGACGACGACGACGACGACGATGATGATGAAAGAGAAGGTGAAGAACATTTTATAAGGGAGAGAGAAGTTGAAAAACTGTGATGTTGTTGACAGAAAAGAATGTGAAAGACAGTTTATTGTAAAGAGAGAAAAAACTTGAAAATAACAATAAAAGCTAAGAGGAAAATATAGCTGGCCAACATGGATTTTAATTTAATCTTTATAATAATGATAGTTTTTCTGTGGCTGGCTGTGTATCTATGTATCTATCTATGCATGTATGTATGTTACTGTAACCCAGCAAAAATGGCACATGGTAGGCAGAATACTTTTAACCCCACATGTTCGGGATACTCTAACTTAGAGAATAAAACAAATCCAGGTGATTTTCAACCGTTACATTATGCTTTAGTAGGGGGTTCAGTTTACTATACAACTACAATGCTGAACTGGACCCTGATTTTATGCTCACGTTTATTACATCAATATGGAACATTCTGAGATGTCTATGACATCATCAGAGAATTCTTTTGTTCTGGTCACACTTTCGTTTGTAAGTTAGGCTTTTACCTGACTTCATATTATGAAAACACTTTCTTTTGGAAGTAAGTTTTTTACCAGACTTCATATTCATACTATTATATTGGTACAGGCGTCCCCCAATATAATGTAGTTTGTGATATACATGTTATATTTCTTGCTAGACTTGATAGAGTTATCCTAGATTTTCGTCTATATAAGAAGCTCATTTTGACTTGTAGGTCCTCGTAAGGTACCCCAAGCCCTACATGATAGGCTCTCAGAGGAACTGGCATGCATGGTATTATAGGCTATAATTGCAAAGGTCACAAAACCTACACAATGGGTTAATTCCCTAGTAATTGTTGAAAGAGACAATGGGAAATAGAGAGTTTGTCTCGACCCACAGGATTTAAACCGAGTAATCCAAAGACCACACTACCCCACGAGAACCCTGGAAGACACTTTCCGCGAAGTAAGTGGAGCCAAATTTTTCACTGAACTAGATATATGATGCGGCTACTGGACCATATCCTGACCCATGAATCCTTATACCTAACTACATTTAATACCCCATTTGAAAGGTACAGGTACCTCAGACTACCTTTTGGACTGAAATCATCCTAGGATGAATTCCAAAGGAAGGTAGACGAATGCCTCGAAGGCATCCCATATATTGTGGCCCTGGTAGACGACGTACTTGTATATGGCAAAACCCGCAATGAACATGATCAGGCTCTCAAAAAGGTGATAGTTTGAGCAAGACAGAGGGGTATAATTTTAATAAAAACAAATTGCAAGTCACAGTCCCTAGAGTCAAGTACTTTGGACATATACTGACATCCAACGGAATTGAACTTGACCCCAGCAAGATCTCAGCTATTCAAGAGATGACCCATTCTACCAACAAAGCTGAACTCGAGACTATACTCGGCATGATTACCTACCTATCCAACTACTATTACAGTCATTACTTTGAAGTGTCACAAATGCGTAGTACTACCAGCAAGTTCGTTGTGAACCAAATGAACTCAGTATTTTCTAGATTTGGTATACCAGAGAAAGCTGTCTCTGACAATGGACCCCAGTTTAGTTCCTTAGACTTTACCAAATTTTCTGTGGAGTAAGACTTTGTGCATGCCACATCAAGCCCCAGATATCCCCAAACCAACGGCCTAGCAGAATGAACAGTGTAAGACGATCCTTCAGAAGGCAAAAGGTAATAACAGTGATCCTTATTCAGGCATGCTGGAGTACCGAAACCCCAATCGATAGTTCTGGTTACTCCCTTGCTGAATTATTACAGTGCCGCCAGTTACGATCAATATTGCCAGTACTGCCTTCACAGTTGAAACCTAAGGTCATGGATCATGGAAGTGCTAAATCACAGATGCTGTTACAGAGGGACAGACTGTCCAAGGTGTATAATAGGTCTGGTCATGTACTGCCCCCCTCCCCCCTAAAGGAAAGTGACAATATTCATTTTCAACAAGATAGCAAACCCTGGAAACCCGGTCATGTGTTATATAAAATGGATGACCACTCCTATCTTGTTAAGTCCTAAAATGACAGTACATTCAGACGAAACAGACGAAACCTCATGACTACCCGAGAACCCTTTGATCCGGTTACCCCTCATAGCCTAGACATCTTCCATCTTGAGTGTTCCAAAGCTTATTCTCCATCTCCAACATCCACAGCTCAGCTTTCTATATCCACTGATACACCAACAGTGGCTAAAAGGAAAATCTCTTCCCATCCTATTAGCAATACTCAGATTCTATGTCACAAGGAGTGGCCCAAACCAATTATCGACATGTAAATTTATTTTCTACAAAATCTATGTTCTTTGAGTAACCTCAACCAAACCAAGTCTTTTGAAGATTTGTTTTGTTTTATTAAAGAAGGGAGATGTATTTTTTGCTAGACACAATAGATAGTTATCTCTCCTTGATTTTCATTTATATAAGAACCTCATTTTGACTTGTATCTAAATAAAGCAGTTACGAAAATAAAACTCTATAGCCAGAAACACGTGGAGTCTTTTCCTTTTTGTTTGGCCCTCCATATTATTACAATATATATATATATATATATATATATTACACAAATCAAAGACACATTTATTATATTGGTACAGGCATCCCCTGATATAACACAGTTCATTATAGCATGCTTTTCATCCCCCAATATAACGTGGTTATGAAAAAATCTCTTATAATTAATTTGATACAAAGGAATTGACATTGAACTTAATGGCCGGCAAAGACAGCCTTTAAGTGAGTGTATTATAATTATGATACACTGAAAAGAGAGTGGAACAGTATGATAATGTAAAAGGAAAGAATGCGTGTTGCCTTGTGGTTGAAATACTTACCCATTTCCAACCAGTGCCAGAACCCAGGTACAAAAGCTAGGATTTTGAATACTGATTTTCTAGACAGGTGGGCAGGCAACCCCTCTTCACTTGGAAGACTGGAGTAACACAATCTTCCCATCTTTATTTGGCCTTATACTGTACATAGCTAAGCTTAATAAACATTGAGAAAGAAAAAGAATATGATTGCAACAAAGTAAAAACAGAAAGACATGTAAGAAGGACAGTCGAGAGATATTTACATTGCTTCCTGAAAGGAGGATAATAAAGAGATATTTACATTGACTTGTTTGGCACAAGGTTATAATAATGGATCACCCACAGTATGTAGACAAGGAAGAAGATTATGTTAGAAAAATTCTGCTGCACTTTTGATTAAAGATGTATGCTCAGCTTCTTCAATCTGTATGTGCAACATGTAAACCATGCTTCATTGTATAGACTCAGGTACTCAATGAATATTTTAATATACATGGCGGATAATAACCCCCATTGTAAAGGGAAAATAAATAAGATAGAATAAAAGCTTTTGGACTTGATTCCTGTTAAACTGAATCTTCTGATTTGTCAGCAAATGAACTCAAGAAACCCTATAACCTCTGTTAAATAATAAGTGACACACTGACAAACGATAGTAAGACAACAGTTTATTATGAACTGATTTTCTTTACAACCTGATTGTTCCACTAGTAAACATCGAATGGCCGCTCGTCTTTGGTCACGTGTTCATCAGAATTAGGGAGCGCCCCCTACATAAGGGCCATAACTTTGTTCATAGAACATTTGTTATTAACAACCTCTATCTACAATAACAAAAAATAACAAGAAAGGGTTACAGAGGTCAAATATGTGTATCACATGAAGTACAAGGCTATTATGACTAAAAAGCAATAGAAAGAGCTGATAATAGGATGTGTCTTCAATAAACTTTGCTGAATAACTTTTTTTCCATTCTCTCTCTCTCTCTTCAATGACACAATCTTTAAGGAACCTATAGAGATGAATGTTGTACAGTTTCCTGGATTCAAAGAATATAGATCTTTGGTGAAATCACATGAATTTAAGACTATTTTAGGATGTTGACTATGGGGAGCCTGTTGCTTGTAAAAAGAAGGCCATTTTTTTCCTACTTGTACTCAAGTAACATATTAAAACAAATCAAATAGAATATCTATGAAGTTATTTCAATGTTTTGGTGGCTATAGCAATGAATTATATACATCCAAGATTACCTGATTGGCAATTAGTTCACTATTGCTATTTTATTACTAGTTTTACTCCATCCTACTATTGTTACTTTTTATCACAATGTTCTAGATCAATAGACTTTTCAACCACTAGTGCAGTGTGAAAACTGGAATGTAAAAAAGTAGCTTCTGACATTTGAACTTGTATCCTACTCCATGGAAGCCTGTCTTTCATAGACATTATTCTTAACCACTTCAACTATTGAAGCTTCTATCATCAAGTAGTGCACAAATATCTAATCATCCTACCATCCCTTCCTTTCTGATTCTATCCACCATGTGAAATAATAAGTGACACACTGACAAACGATAGTAAGACAACAGTTTATTATGAACTGATTTTCTTTACAACCTGATTGTTCCACTGGTAAACATAAAATGGCCGCTCCATCCTCGGTCATGTGTTCATCAGAATCAGGGAGCGCCCCCTACATAAGGGCCATAACTCTGTACATAGAACATTTGTTATTAACACACCATATTTGTTTTACTCCCTAGTAATAGTAGGGTTTATTTTTATTTATTTATTCAATTTTTAGATGAAGCAATTTCGCTATTACGATTTTATCACTAGTTTTACTCAATCTTACAAGTGTTGCTTTTTTGTGGATAACAGCAACAATTATAATGTGGAATAAAACTAGTAATACAATAGTAATGGTGAAAATGCTTCAAAATGAACATTACTTATTTAGGACGAGGAATCATGGAAATGCCATCATGCAAATTAAAAATACATCACAAAGTAGTTTTATATTTTTAAAGAGGGTAACCCTTATAATGCAGGGCCCAGCTGTTTCTGTGTCTGCATTATAAGGGTTACCCCTTTAAAAATAAAAAAACTTCTGTTTAACCCATCACACTCGGATTTTACACCTGAAGAAGGCCAAAGAATGGCCTTGAAACGTCATGTTTACGACACAAACAACAAGAAGGAGTTCAATTGTCCGAAGAACCATTTGAATGTTAATGACCCTTCTTAAAACTATAGAAAATATCTAGAGATTATATTATTTATAGTTTCAAATAATGGCATTTACAATTACAAATTAATCAATATTTACTAAGCTTATCTTAATACAGAGCAAGGTCATATGGAGAGAAATGAGAGTAGAAAGATTGTGTTATGCCTGTCTTCCAATTGGGGATGACTTGCCTGTCTAGAAAATGAGCATTCAAAGTTCTGACTTTTATATTTCAATCATGAAACAGGCCAACTTTTCTTTCTTTCTTTTCTTTTTTTCTTTCTTTCTCTCTTTCATTCATTCTTTTCTTTTTCTCTTTCTCTATTTCTTTCTATCTTTCTTTCTTTCTTTTCTTTTTTCTTTTCTCTCTTTCTATCTCTCTTTTCCTTTCTTTTTTTCACTACTTTTCTTGATATTTACTTAGCTATGTGCAGCTCAAACCAAATAGAGGAAAATAGGGAAGAAAGATTGTTTTATACAAATCTTCCAAGAGGAAAAGGCCTGCCTTAAAAATCTGTGTTCGAAGCCATGGGTTTTACCTAGGCTCTGGAAATATGCAACTATTTCAACCAGGGGAAAGCTGTTAATTACAAAATTATCTCTACAAAATAGTAAATACAGGTGCATCTAAAGAAATTAGAATATCGTGGAAGAGTTCAATATTTTTTGTCAGTTATTTCAGAAAATGAAAATTGTATATATTCTAGACTCATTACATGTAAACTAAAATGTTTCAAGCATTTTTTCATTTTAATTTTGATAATTATGCCCTACAGCTCAAAAAAATAGAAAAGAACGTATCTCAAAACATTAGACTATTCCATTTTGAGTTTGAGTAAATCACTATTTATGCACTACAAATACCATGAATCTCTCAGTCTGGTTCAATACACACAACCACAATCATGGGAAAACCTGCTGACTTGACAGTTGTCCAGAAGACACTCATTGACACTCTCCACAAGGAGGGTAAAGTCATTGCTGAAAGGGCTAGCTGTTCACAGAATGCTGTATCAAAGCATATTCATGGAACGTTGACTGGAAGGGGAAAGTGTGGTAGGAAAATGTGCACAAGCAAGAGGGATGGCCACAGCCATGAGAGGATTGTCAAGCAAAGGTGATTCAAGAACTTGGAGGAGTTTCACAAGGAGTGGACTGAGGCTGGAGTCAGTGCATCAAGAGCCACCACACACAAACGTATCCAGGAAATGGGCTACAAGTGTCAAGCCACTCCTGAAACAGAGACAATGTCAGAAGCATCTTATCTGGGCTAAGGAGAAAAAGAATTGGACTGTTGCTCAGTTGTCCAAAGTCCTCTTTTCAGATGAAAGTAAATTTTGCATTTTGTTTGGAAATCAAGATCCCACAGTCTGGAGGAAGAGTTGAGAGGCACATAATCCAAGTTGCTTGAAGTCCAGTGTGAAGTTTCCACAGTCAGTGATGATTTGGAGTGCCATGTCATCTGCTGGACATGCAGGAGATTTTAGAGCACCTCATTCTTCCGTCTTCTGACAAGCTTTATGGAGATGCTGATTTCCTTTTCCAGCAGGACTTGGCACCTGTCCACAGTGCCAAAACTACTAGTAACTGGTTTGCTGACCATGGTATTACTGTGTTTAGCCAGCCAACTTGCCCGACCTCAACCTCATAGAGAATCTATGGAGTATTGTCATGAGGAAGATGAGAGTTACCAGACCCAACAATACAGCCGCGCTACCAAAGCAACCTGGGCTTCCATAACACCTCAGCAGTGC
>VCCN01007085.1:8857082-8868099 GCA_006491835.1 Architeuthis dux | reverse complement strand
TGATTGGGAAAAAATGGGGGTAAATATAGACGGAGAATATTTAACCATTTACGATTTACTGATGACATAACAATAATATCAGAAACATTAGATAGATGAGTTGCAAAAAATGCTAAGTGATCTAAGTAGGGAAAGTCTCAAAATAGTGTTAAAGATGAACAGAATTAAGACAAAAATAATGTTCAACAATAACATCACAAACAAGACTATATGAATTGAGGGTAAACATTTGGAAGTAGTTAAGGAATACATTTACTTAGGTCAGGTGATTAAGTTAGAAAAAAAACATGAAAGCAAAATAAAATGCCATATAACGTTTAGTTGGAAAGCATTTAGTAAATATAGAGACATATTGAAAAGCACTTTGCCAATATGCTTGAAATATAGAGTGTACAATGAATGTATAATACCAGCTATGACGTACGGATGTGAAACATAGGAACTAACTAAATCACTTGAAAACAAACTCAGAATAACACAAAGAGTGGTGGAAAGAGCAATGTTAGGAATGACACTAAGAGATAGAAAAAGATCAACATGGGTCAGAGAACAAAAAATGGAGATGGGCTGGACACCTAGCAAAGTAAGGATAACAGATGGTGAAAAAGGTTAACAGACTGGTTCTCTAAAGATTGCACACTCAGTAGGAGAAGACCAGACATAAGATGAGATAGAAAGGTTTGCAGGCCAACACAGTTGACATGGAAGTAGCTGGGAAAGGCTTTTGTACAGCAGTGGACATGATGGCTGATGATGATTATGATATATGAACATACACCTTTGTCAGTTTATGTGCATATCTGAATATATGCATATATTTTTGAGTGTGCATATAGATATTTACTAAGCTTAGCTTTACTAAGCTATACTAACTTAGTCTAGCACAAGGCTGTAAATGTGGGGCACCCAGTGGGGATTGAATTAACTAAAGTAGTAATGATGTGAGATTAACTTCTTAACCACTGATGCATGGTGAGACACCTTGACTGTATATTTTAGGAATATATCTATGAGGTCTGTCCGGAAAGTATTCAGCCATTTTGAATGTCTTGTGAATCGGTTGTGTGGCCTTGATAACTTGACAACCAATCAGAGGGGACATTACTGCGCATGTGTGAACAGACACTCTTCCCGGAGAATTGTGTTATTTCTGACCATCGCATTTTCACGTCTTGTGTAGGTTTTTTAAAATAAAACATTGTATCACCCAGGGCTATCAGCCCGTTCTTCTCCCACCTAGAGTCCAGATTTGGCTCCCTGCAAGTTCTGGCTTTCCCCAAAGAGATTTCAGAGAGTGGACGAAATTAAAGAGAATGCGACGAAGCAACTGATAGCGATCCAGAAAGAAGAATTTTCTGACTGTTGTGAAAAGTGGAAGGGACACTGGGATAAGTGTGTGAGGTCTAAAGGGGAGTACTTTGAAGGGGACTAAGGTGCCAGTTCCTTAGGTAGGTTAATCTATTTTCGTTAACAATAAATGGATAGATACTTTCTGGATAGACCTTGTATATATGATTGGACCTTGCCAAGGTTGGCTATGAGTGTAACAGCTTTTTGCTGCTGTTGCCTGGCCATGTAACGTAGTTATAGGAGTATAGTTTGCCCAAGCACTCATTCACCGATTCTCCTCTCCATCAGCCAACATTGCATGCCAGTGATGCCTTTTCCAGGGGCATTAGAGTAAAATGAACAGCAACAACCTCTGCCAGAATTTGAACTCGGATCACTGATCTTATTTTCCATGTCATTAACTATTCCACAGATGAAGGACCATAGACGGCAGGGCCTATGTACGGAATAACCCTCCAGTCTGAGCAGAGAAGTTTTAAGGTGAAGTGCAACTTGATTTTAAGGTGTTGTTGCAAGATAACGCTGAATGAGAATTTGTCTTTTGGTATCTAAATATATAGAGAGTGAGACATAAAATAACACAATTACCTTGTTAGCTCATGGGCATATAATTATATATGCATACATTTCTGTAAGAGTATGTAAGTATTAAATAAGTTTAGCTCATTCTGCGACACCCAGTGAAGACTGATCTCCCTACTGTAATAATGGTGTGTAAGACGAGCTTGACAGTCATCACTCCATGGCAAGGTGTTCATTTTGTGTGTATGTGTGTTGTTCTGTATGAAAATATTTGTATATATCTGTGGATATAGGCTTTTATTTCTGCCTTTGTGTATATTATGAGGAGCATGTGTATTTTATTCTGTTTGATTTTGACCAATAAAATTCACTTTTACTGATTTATATCTTTTATTTTTTGTCCTTTAGATACTAGTTTGGATTCTTGTCTCCCATGATGAATCGGGGAATTTCATTCAATTATTTAACCAAGCATTTTTATCAAGAGGAGAAAGTCAAAATCTAAAATATAATGTATGACCATGACTTTAAGGTAAAAGACAAGGAGCATATCTTCTTTTGTTCAAGATTTATGGGATTGTTTGGGTTTTTTTCAATATTAACAAATTAATACTTTATGATTATTTCAATTCTTTTCTAAATGAAATTGTTTCTTTTTTGTTATTTTTCTTCTTTCTTTTGCCAATCTTTCTTTTCCTTCTAATCATCTACACTTCCATTTTCTTTTTTGTCTTTTTAAGTAAAGCTTATTTTTCTCTTTGTTATTAACTTCTTCTTCTTTTAGTCTTTCTTTACTTTCTCATCTTTTTCTTCTTTTCTTCTTCATCTTTTTCTTGTTCTTTTTATTATCCTGCTTCACTTTTAGTTCTTTTTCTTCCAGATTAATCTTTCTTCTTTTTAAAAAAACAACTTTTTAACTCCTACTTTGTTTCTCTATTTTCTTTCACTACTTCTTCTTCTTCTTCTTCTTCTTCAGTTTCTCCTCCTTTGTTTCCTTCTGTTTGTTTCATATCTCATTTTGTTTTCATTATTCACGCTTCATTTCTTGTCACTTCCATCCATTACTTCTCCTTTATTTTTATCTTTTCAGCATCGATTTCTCAAAGTCAAACTATTAATTTCACTGAAATCCTTTGTCAAAATACATTACCCATAATTACACATTATTAATATGCCTAGTTTGAGGCATATCAGGCAGGATGTGGTGGAATGGTGATGGGACAAGAGATGCTACCATGTCTCATTGTCATCACATTCTTCACTTCCGAATATTCTGAAACCATCAGCAACCTTCCAGGAACAAGATCCTCTCTTTTCTTCTCTAGTTGGTTATCTTGTGATAATCACCTGCTTGCCATTACCCCTAGAGCTTTAACATTTCCTTCTACCACTGTGTTCTTCCTTGAATTAAAACTCTACACAAAAATGGTATTATAAACTATTCTAGTTATTTCCCGGTTTGGAATCAAAGAAATGGCAAGTAGTTTTCTTTTTTTCAGCTTAATTAAAAACCTCCTTTCGATTCTGCTTTTGCTTATTTTTTTTATGGTTTGAAATTTCTTGCTTGGCTATTAGTCTTCATGATTCTAAAGAACATTAAAAAAAAAAAAGAAAAGATCTCCAGATAACCCCCCAACAATTGTTCAGCATTTAATTTTCCAATAGAAGAGTTCACTTTAACAAACAGTCAAGAACAAAAAATATCCTTTTTGTAAGGAAAATGCACTGAATCAAGACTGAAGCAATTTTCTTTTTCCTTACAGTAGCATAATCAAGAGTAAAAATTTGTAATTTTTCTTTTCTTTACACAATTATAACACAAAGGTGTGTATCCATGTGTGAAAAGAAGAAAGGATATTTTTATTTGACTATTGACATTCAATAATGCATATGTACAGGTCATTTACACAAGATGATTTTTGGCTTTTTTCTGCAATAATTATTTTCCAAATTTTTTGTTTTTTCTTCCTTTGAGTTTTTTGCATAGAATATCATTTAATAAAAGAAAAAAATGTTAAACAATTTACCCCAAAAAATATCAATGAAAACAAAGCTGCTATTTTTTATTTTTCAACAGTAGAATTACCGTTACAAGAATATTTGGGTCTATTTCGTTAGTCCCCACCACACTAAATAATGATATATATTACAGCTCAGTGTATTTTTGTTTGCTAAATAAATATACATGAATATACTTGAAATAGGCTTTTTTTACATCAGTTAATTGCGTCATTAAGCCAGCTTCAGTTTAGTTGGGTTAGGTTTAAACTAATTAAAAAAATGGTAGTTAAATTTGGTATATCCAATATCAGAATAAAGATTATTTTAAAAATTACTGATAGTCTCGGATGTGACTGTCTTTTCACTTAGGCTGTTCCATGCGTTTGCCACTCTTGCTGAGAGGAAATTTTTTCTAACACCAGTGGAGGTCTGAATTTATAGTTTATGGCTGTGTCCTCTGGTTTTAATGCAGACAGATGAAATCAGGTAAGGTAAGTTAAGGACAATTTAGCAACTTGGCTGTTATTATCTTATTGAGATACTGTACTAATTAGAGTGAATTGGGTTATCGCAGTGCTCCACCATTGAGGCCTTGTATCTGATTATACTAAGACTAATATATACAGAGTTCGGTATTTCTGAGATGAGGTGTTAGTATTACTGATACTATTGTTCGGACTGAGATCCTCATCTTGGTTGTCATTTTCACAACGTTTCGGCCGATGTACCCTCCGGCCTTCTTCAGGTGTCAAGTTTTGTCGGTAACTTACCGGAACTATTGAACTGAACCCTTTATTTGATCCACGGGGGTATACTGTCCTCATTCCACTATCCATGTCCAAATTGGGACGGTGGCCTAGATAACTAAAGCGTTGGTTAAAAAGCGTCTGACTGTTGAGTCATTTGTGGGTTCAATCCCAGGCAGGAGCACCACAACTAAAAAAATTAACCACAAAATAATTTCTAGGACATGGATAGTGGAATGAGGACAGTATACCCCCGTGGATCAAATAAAGGGTTCAGTTCAATAGTTCCGGTAAGTTACCGACAAAACTTGACACCGGAAGAAGGCCGGAGGGTACATCGGCCGAAACGTTGTGAAAATGACAACCAAGATGAGGATCTCAGTCCGAACAATAGTATCAGTAATATATACAGGTATCCCCCGCTTTTGGAAACTTCGCTTTATGCCACTTTTTTGCTTTTACAAAAGGAGGTGAAAAATGAAAATAGCATTCAGTGTTTGTTTAACAGCGAGCTGTTATAGAGGCAGAGTGCACCCTCTTCCTCTCTCTTCTACAGCCCTGTCTCCTGTACCTCCCACCACCCCAACCTTTGATAACAGCCTAACATACAATCATCACATTTTTAATGATTTTTTCCTAATCTACTGTACTATCGCTATCCTTACTTGTTAATATTTAAAAATTTATCTTGATTTCTTATACTTTGAGCTTAATAATATAGAGCAAGAGAAATTAAGAAGCTAGTCTTTCAGACCATTGCTAGTAGTGAGTTAGTTTCATACTCACAGTTGTGGTCTCGTGCCAGAATAAGTTAACCTTAGTAAATACTTACTGAGCAATGTAAATTAAATTTAATTTAATTTTCCACCTGTATTTATTCTTATTTTTCATTTTATTTTCTGTCAAATATTTTTGATGCTGTACACCCATTTTTTTAATGAAAAAGTTCCAGTGTACTTTGCAAACTGTTGAAACTTATATTAACTCAAGAGATATTTTTGCAGGAATTCAAATCAAGTTGTCTAAATTTATGATGCAAGTATAATTAGTCTTCGCTTACCATCATAGGTCAGACAGGTAATGGGATTCTGCACTCTGTTTCCTGACTAGATTTGTCCAGGTCTAAATTAAGGTTTTCCACTAGTCATAACTAATGATTGTATATGAGTCTCAACTAGCCAGTCAGACAAAATGATATTCTAGAAGGAATCGCTTTGTACCTCAATATTTTAATATGCTTTTCATAATAGTACAGCACAAGGTCAAATAGGAGGAAATAAGACATAGGAAGATTGTGCTGCACCAATCTTCCAAGTGGTGAAGGCCTACCTGCCTAGAAAATCGACTTTCAAAATCCCTGCTTGTACACCAACCATTGGCACCGGTGAAAATATGCAACTAACCAAGCAGGCCACTCAAATTTGCTGTATTTAACATTTTCTGAACGACTGCTAAACGAGCAGCCTAAATCGTAAATCTGAATAAAGTTCACACCGGCGCCGGGCAAATATAGGTTCTCAACTAATAAAATGTCTTTATAATTATCATATTCCGTCGGATATAAAATTAACCATCATTTGATTTCATGAATTCAAATTTCATGTTTTCTACTTGAAATTTCTTGGATTTCATCCACGTTTTAAATTACTTTTCAATATTTACTAAGCTTTGCACATGACCAAATTCAAAATAAGAGTAAGAAGAATGTGTTCCACCAGTTTTAACATAGGTTTCTTCAATTTTTAAGTTGGCTGTCTGGCTATGTATGTATCATGCATACAGGCTGAACCAATGGAGCTAGAGGGCTGAAAGTTTAAATATTTACTCATCTATGTCTACAAAAAACGTTTTTTGAAAATTCCCCCCCTGAATAGGTTTTTAATTTGCAATGTAAGTTTATGCTAAATTGGTCCCTTAGTTTGTGTCCACTTGTTTTTTGTAAATTCACACTTTTTTAGTGATCACTGCCCAACAAAAGGGGAGAAAAGTAACTTATTCATTGATCACCTCTTTTTCCAAATTTCTAATTGATCACCCCTAAAGATGTTGGTTACGTGACAGTTTCTATTGAGTGACTAACCAGACCTGTCTATCTACCTAACTCCAACCCTTTGCCCTTATCTATTGATCCATATATCTATTTCAGTCTTTTACAATCTATCTCTTGCAATCAGTTTGTATCTTGTTCTATATATGTCCCAGTTTGTTCATATCAATTCATCTTATTTATATATCTCTCTCACCCTTTTTACATATGTATTTATCAGCCAACATTTCTCTTCCTATTTATATTCAAGATGAAAAGGCACCCATTGTGGTGCAATGGTGAATAAGCCAGTCTTGTAAACCATTGGGTATGATTTTGATTCTCACTGAATATACTATAGTTCTGGCCTTGGGCCAGACTAAGCTGAGCTCAGTAAATAACTATTGTCATTATTAACTAATTGATGTGTTAATATGAGTTGTGTCCCCCTTGATGATTAGCTGTTTGGAGCAAGTCAAGATAGATGGCGCTGGGAGTGATTTGCATAGCACTTTAGTGTTGGATTATTGACCAATCATGGCTAACCTTGGGTTGCCACCATTGGTATATTAGCTTCCCATTTTTAAAGGAATGTCACTGTGAACTTGGACAGAAGTGAACTGCAGTTTTGACTTATTGGATTGAAGAACATTACAGTAATTATATCTATCAATTTATTTGCTATGTCAAACAACAGGAAAAGCAGCAAAAAAAGAGAAGGAATGTGGTGTTTAATAAATATTAATTATTCTTTGCTTTGTACAGCAAATAGAAGGAAACAGTGGTAAGCAGATTGTGTTGCACACATTTTCCAAGTTAGAAATCAAATGATCTTTTGCACTAACTGTATGTTCATTTTCATATCTGCACGTAAATTTATACACCATTTCTCACTGTGTATCTGTTATAATATTTACCCACCTTTCTATATTTGTCTATATTTTATTCAGTTTGCCAATAAAAATTAAAATCTGTCTAATTGTCTTTAAGATACACTTGATTTCTGCATACTTGAATAAGACTCTGTTCTGCCACATTAGTTAAGCTTGTATGAGGCTCATCCTCCAGATTCTCTAAACTACCCAAATGAAGTTAGTATCATATTTGTTTTTAAAGAATTATGCTTTGTCATTATTTCTATCATAAGGAAATTTTATAGCAAGGACATACTTAAAAGTAACTAAAAACAAATTGCAGGTAATAAATATTTGATTAATCAATCAATTGAATCGCTCTCAGAACAGCTAGCTATTCTAAGATTCGTGTAAGTAAGCATGAATATAAACAGATTTGACTATTATTCCTTGGTCACAAGTATGAGCAGTTTTAGTATATCATGATATCATGGCTAGGATTTATTAAACAAATGTCATTTCATTTACTGTAATCATTACATCTATAGTGATGCAGTAAATGCTGCTGTAAGGAAGGAAAAAAAAACAAGATAATCAGTTATATTTTACAGCAAACTACATTTGAACCAGTTATTCATGAGCAAGGTTTTCTTCACTAGTAAACTAAATATTTCCGGCAGTGGGGAAATCGTTTTTATGAGTAAACACTGAATTTTGCAATTTTTTTGTGTTAACAAAATTCAGCATTGAATGTTTATGCAGTGCATTGAAAATTAGGAAGAGGAGGATTATCAGTGGTCAGGAATGAAGGCAAGACAGAATAAAGTTATTTTGGAGTTCTTAATATATTTATGTCTTCGAAATTGTCTAATTGATAATGTTTTATGTTAATGAAATTTCTATAGAAAAGTTTGTCAGCTGAATTCTTTGTTAAATTTTCACATGAAAACATTATCTGGGAACAGTAAGCAGAAAAAGAAAATGATCTTGATGCCATTGGATGATGAAAGTTTCTACTGAAATGCTAAAACTGTTAATCATAAACCTTATCCATTAAAATATTGGGCTGTCAAAAAGATTGTTCTGTTTTTGTCATTAGATGACATTAAGAGCATTTAGTTTTAACTACCATATTTCCCAGCTGGTAAGATGCTACAAGTCATAAGATGCACCCTATAATTAGCTAGGTAATTTTCAGAAAATGTTTGAGGATTAAATAGCTTACCATACTAGAAGCAAATCCAAGTCAACGACTCTATGGTGTCATTTTTCTTGCTGTCACAGCTAATTAACACATTTGGGACCTATTATCAAATATTTTTCAGGAAAAAAAAGTGTCTTACCAGCCTGGAATTACATTTATTTCAAAAAGATCTCTCTTGGTTGTATTGTGACAGATTTCATAAGAGCATGCATTTTTTTTTCATAATTGTCAAAATTAGTGTATTTTTGTTTATTGATCCTAACATTGAAGATGGAAAATAAGCAACATTTTCAGCATATTACAGTTTTTATTTTAAGAATGGTAAAAATGCAACTGAAACACACAAATAAACATTTATGCAGTTTATGGAGAAGGTACTATAAATCAGTTCATCAAATTCTAAAGTGCTAAAAATTGCTGACTACTTGGAATTATGGGTTCGGCTCATTTTCATCATTGACCACAAATCTTTACCTTGATTTGTTCTTTATAATAGGTTTTTAGTGGGTGTTCAATTTACAATGTAAGATTATGCTAAATTGACACCTTAGTGTCCAGCAGCATTTGTTTTTTGAAAATGCAGACTTTTTTAGTGATCACTGCCCAACAAAAGGTGAGAGAAGTAATTTATTGACTGATCACCCCTTTTTCCAATTTTTTAATTGATCACTCTCAACAAGGCATGCTGTTGGTCATGTGACGGTTTCTGTTGAGTGACTAACCAGACTTGTCTATTAATATTTGAAATTGGATAAGTTATCTATTAATAAATGTATGTATATTGTGTGTGTATTTGTATTATTTTATTGTCCATTTAAATTGCCATTTGGAAGCATAAGGTGCCTTAACTGTTATCGACTTGAAAAACAGAACCAAGTTCAAATTCTGGTTGAAAGGTTGAAATTACTTCTATCACTTGGGAAAGACATGAAACCACCACCACCCACCCAGCCACTTTGTCCCCACTGTTATTCATCTTGACCATGGTCCTGTCACTGTCATGCTATGATGGCAAACAGAGAAAAGGGTGGGTGAGTGAGGACATGGGCAGTCCACTCTCCCATAATTACAGGTACCTGCCTAGGCAGTGAGAGTAAAATAACTGCTCTCTCAATTGTCATTCTTGACAGTTGATGTCTAGGGCAAGTGTATATTACCAGCATCCTGTACCGGCTGCTTGAAGATTACAAATTAAATTCTATTTACCAAAAATCAGCTGTTATTGTATTGGCATTGTTCTTTTTCAACCAATATAAATAAAAACTGGCAGCACAAACTGGGCCTCTTTTCACTTGAATTCAGAAAAATCTCCTAAAACTGACAGAAATAATGATATAATTGTCCACTGGCTCCACCACTGGCTCTTAGCCTCATTCTAGCCATGTGGTCTATGTTTAAACAGCACAAAAGCAAGCAGACAAGCCTAACAACAATAATATGTTCAGTCCTATTAATCAGTTCATTTCTGTCATCAGTAAGAATAGTGAAAGCTCAGTGGTAGATATTGGGCAAGCAGGTCAAAGGTTCAAAGCCAGATTCTTCTCTTAAAACCCTTTATAGGGCACCCGTAAAAATATTTTAGATATCAAAACAATTTTTTGTATGTTAAACTAGACCTAATTACAAGTTTTCTGAAGTTTTTTGATTTATGGGGGCAAAACCCCCTCTGATGAAGTGATCATAGATGGTGCCTCGCCCCAAAAGTGACCAAAAACGATAAATATTAAAAAAATTTAAAATTTAAAAAAGTTAAATAAAACATAGAATTAAAGAATGACATTCAATATAATGAATAGATACAAAAAAAGTGATGTTAACAAAAAAATAACATCTTGTTGATTTTTAAATTTTATTGTGCGGGCCAAAAACAGATTAATTTAATGCCTCAAAACAGTCTCTGTCTTTGTTGCACAAGTGTACTTTGCAAAGCTTGCAGACCACATTGGTGCGGATTATGTTGTCTTTGTGGCTACAATATTTGCATGTGGCTGATGGGTCCTCAGGTGATCATATATAGTCACTTGCCTCATAAAGGGTTAAACATTTTGCTTTCAGTAATCAATTTTATACTGGTATGTCTGTGATGTAAAGGTTAGCAAGCTAGCCTTGCAGACTATTACTACTATAGTTAGTTCAATCCTCATTGGTTAACCCACACATATAGCCTCGTGCCAGACTAAGCTAAATTTAGTAAATACTGATCAGTCCCTCATTATTTGTTTTCCAAATGCCTAGTTTTTTAGTCTTTACACTAATGAACAAAATTATTTTCAGAAGCTATAACAAAAATTAAGCTGCTAAGAACTATAGTAAT
>VCCN01007085.1:8837850-8856667 GCA_006491835.1 Architeuthis dux | reverse complement strand
TCTGTACATCTATATATATATATAAATAATGTGCTACGCAAAACCTTGGGGAATTTTAGCATGAAAAAATGACTTATTCTCACACTTACTTTCCTTTCCACTGTCACTTTTGAAGTAGTTCCCCTTGGGTAATATTGTTTGTATAACTGGCTCACAAAGGTAGTGTCACAAATTCATATTACATTTGGTTCACATGCACTGTTTAAATTGCCCTAACTTTGGTAGAGCACATTGTATATACACAGCTATGTGTATGCCTGTGTGTAGATGTGTATATATATATAACTAATATACTCCTTATGACAAAAGAAGATATTTTTTTTACAAACAAGTTTATTTTTATGTTTCTGTTTTAGCTATTAAGAGCTGATCTTGCCAACTGTTGGCTGTGAATTTATTCTTCACTGTGCACTCTATGAATTTAGCTTTGTGTTAAAGTTAGCATAGGTATACAAATAGTAATTCTAAAAATATTATATTAAACCTTGATCATAGAAAATAGCATACAAAATATTATACAAATAAATGATGATCTCAAAAGATAGTAAATATTTTTTTATATAACTTAAAAATTATCTTTTTATTTGAAATGTCATTAAATGTGAAATGTAATATTTTCTATCATGAGTGATTTCTATTCTTTATTCAGCCGCTGTGTTGGAGCATTTATGTATATGTATATATGTTTGCAACATGTGTCATATAGTCCATCACTCAATTTAAAAACATACAGATAGAAGTAATTAAGAAAAACCACATAAAAAAAAAATCAATATATGATTACGAAATAAAATAGTTGGCTAAATTTTGTTAATATTTTGATTATTCATTTAATTATAACATTAACTTCAGAATATTATAAACAGCATATAAATACTTTGGGATCAAATGTGGAATCCGGATCCCAAAATTGATTCAAGTCAAAAGTGCAAATCTTCAGGTGACACTAAATATGACGTCATGTGTCACAGTGTTAATATTATTGTTTCTACAGAGTTCTCTTTTCTTTTTTTTTAGTTTTCACTGTTGTTCAATTCAGTGTTTTAACCAAAATCTTCACCAGAATTTTTCTCTCGTGAATTATCGTATTTCTTTTTATTCATGTGCCATTTTTAACATTGAGTGTGTGTTGGTGTGAGTTTGAAAATTGTTCAAAAAGTTTTATTAAATCAATGCTTGGATGTAGGAGATCCAATGCTATCATCAGGAGAATGGTTATTAGCTTTTAATGAAGACAAATGTAAGGTGTTACATGTAGGAAATAGAAATCCGTGTTAGGAATACTGTATGAACGGAAATATACTAGATATTGTAAATGATGAAAAGGATCTTGGTATCATAGTAACTGATAAACTATCATTCTCCAGATATATTGCCACTGCTGCTGCTAAGTCGAACAGGGTACTAGGACTGATTAAGCATACCTTTTCATATATAGACAAGGACTCATTCCTTATACTATATAAGACTTATGTCCATTCACACCTAGAGTACTGTGCACAGGCCTGGTCACTGTACTTGGAGAGAGATAAAAAATCTTTTAGAAAATGTCCAGAGACATGCAACTAAGTTAGTACCGAGATTAAAAAATACGAGTTATAAGGATAGGCTAAAAGTGTTCGGATTAACATCATTAGAAAATAGAGATCGGGGAGACTTAATAGAAATGTTCAAGATTATACGTGGTTTAGGAATAGTAAACCCTGATGTATTTTTTTCTAGAAGGGACTTTTATAGCAATAGAGTAGTAGGATTTTGAAATAGATTACCAGAATATGTACTGCTACCAACAGATGCAAATGATTTTAAGAAGAATTATGATGTTTATTACACCACCGCAAAGCTTTAAGGCCCTAGATATTGTGTAAATATGATTATGATGTGTGCTTGTATATACAAATTGTATACTTTATTTTCCCAATAAAATAAAATGTTCTAAAATGTTCTAAATGTTCTTGTTTTGATTAAATTAAATTAAATTTTGATTAGACAAAAACTATTTATGTTGTGTAAAAAAGAAAAAAAAAGAACTCCATAGAAAAAATTAATATCAACATCTTGACGCAACATGTGACATGTGAGGTCATATACAGTGTTATCTGAAACCTTGTGCCTTTGACTTAAATCAATGTTGGGCACCGGATTCTACATTTTATCCATAGTTTCTTATTTATTAAATAAATATTCATGGCATACAATTACAGTGGTTCTCCTATTATCCTGCGGTTTCACTTTCTGTGGTTTCAGTTACCTGTGGCTGTAATGTTTATATATGTATGTATATATGTATGCTTAATGTCAATAAATATGCCGAAGCGAAAGCTACCCAACAGCCCCCATAAGGAGCCTTGTTTCCGGTACCGGAAGTGAGGACTCACAAGTGGGAGCTGGTAAGGGTCTCTTTGTCCACTTGCTATCGACCTGAACACATTGCGTCTTTTGTTCTAAACACAGCTAAATACGGTTCTAACCAAATGCATTTAACCAGCTAAAACCAGAAAATAACAAACAACAGACCAACAAAGACTTAATAGTGGTCAACCCCAGAAATAAACAATTCAGAAGCTTTACTTAATAATGATCCCATGGTACAACAGAAATAATGCAGATAATTCAGATATGCCAAAGAGAAGCCATAAAGTGCTTCCTTTAAGTGAAAAAATGAAAGTCCACAATTTAATAAGGAAAGAAAAGAATTGGATCAAGATTCACTTTAGTTAATCAAGTAAAAAAAAAATGTTTTCAGCAATAGTTTTTTGTGCTTTAGATCCATTAAATCCCAGAACCTTCCAGGAGTTTCTTAGTTTTTAGAAAACAATATTTTTTTAGGTTTTACAAGGGGGTTTCTATCTACAATGTAACTGTAATGGTAAACTGAACTGTTACTTTCCATCCATTGCATGGAAGTGAGGCTTTGAAGTATGTTGTGAAGGTTGTTGTCTAGGATGATATTTTAATGACAATTTTTTTGTGATTTCATTAATATTTTTGAGGGGGAGGGCCACAAGCTGAAGAGTACGGTCCCAACAATTAAGCTTGGTGGTGATAATATCATGATTTGGGGTTGCTTTTTATCTAAGGACATAGGACACCTTCACATCATTGTGGGGAAGATATGGCTCTAAATACCAATAAAATTTGGAAAAATATCTTCAGGGAGTTAAAAATGAAATCTGGTTGGATTTTCAAACATGGTTATGACCCCATGCACGCTGCTTGATAGACTAAAAATTGGCTGAAGAGAAAACAATTATATTTTTGAATGGCCCAGTCAAACTCTGAATCTAAATCCCATTGAAAATTTGAGGCAGGAATTAAAGATTCAGATAGAAAAATGCCAACCTTCCAATTTGGGAAATCTGAAGAAAATATGTAAAGAAGAGTGGTCCAATATCCCTCTTGACATCTGTGCAAGTCTGGTGACTGAATAAAGTTCATCCTGTGACCCTAGTCCAGTGAGCTCAAGATTCATCCTGTAACTAGGGGACTAGGGAGATTTTTAGAACTGCCTGCAGAACCCCTCACTAAAAATGACCTGTCAAATTTGCCCTCGTGGGGATGCAGATAAACAAATACAAGAAACGTCTACAGGCTGTGATAGCAAACAAAGGCAACACAACTCAATATTAATGAACTTTCCTAAAAGGGTTGTATACTTTTTTGCCGTTTAATAACTGATAGTATTTAATTTACATTTTCATCAGTTAAATTTTTGGTTATATTATTATTAATGATATTGGAAGCTTGTTGTATACAAAATTTCAAATACACCTGACAATAAGAAATATATCTAATGTCTAAAAAAAACTATATTTATTAAGGGGATTGAATTCTTATTTGCCTCATTGTATTTATAGGAATGAAAACATAGGGTTTCAGTTTCAGGCAGCCTTTGGGTGTCTTTGAACATATCCCCTGTGGATAAGGGTGGGACGGAGGTCTAATGCATAAATATTGCTTGAAATTCTGACATGAGTCATCAAATTTATTCTATAATTATTTCAGAGTAATACTCTCATTCTTGTTGGTTTTCCTGAAAGGTTTTGTCTGATGTATTCTTTAGCATTCCTCAGGTTTATTATGTATCCAGTAAGAGGGGGTTCTAACTATAGATAGTATTGACACCCAGATCTAATAAAATCTACAGTGAAAATCCTTTTTTACTGGATGAATTACAAACTGAGGCCAAAGAATGCATCAGCCAGAATATTGTGATAAAATACATAAGGATGAGTTTATTGGTCATAACTCATAGAATAACAAAGGTGAATCAATAAATCCCTAGTTTGACACAGTTATTAGCTGAATTTTTATTTGAAATTTTCACTATATAATGTTTTTTACTAAAAAAATGGCCTAAAATCAGCAGGTCAGTCAAAACTGGCCAATACTTTTGCCTATATACAGCTTTGATAGACATGATGCATATTAGCAAGTGATAATGCTCATGGTTTTAACTCAATTCATTACCATGGTTGTGTATGAAATTCTATGTAGTATATGGTGCATATTGTATAATATCTATTTTAAATCATTTTTGGGAGTAGATTCGTCATCACTGAACAGAATTTCACTTTTATGATAAAGAAACAATGAACGATATGTTGATGGTGAAAGAAATTCATGTTTCAGTGACAGCTGAGCATAAACTGTATTCATAAGGAGATATCTTTCATGACGATGGTATGGCAAAATAACAGACTCAGCTTATATTCGAGTCAGTTGATTTTCTGAAAATTTTATGTTCATTTCTGAACTTGTCTTATATTCACGGTTGACTTATATTCAAGAATATATGGTAAGTGAAGATTATGTCAAAAAATAAATATTTGTTGTGTAAAATAAATGTTTTCTCGTTATTAGGGTACAGGCTTATTGATGTATCTGCATATATACTTCAGATGAATTTTCATTGTTTTATCTATGTAAGTGTTTATACTTTTTTGTGTGATAGTATCTCTAGAAGATTTTCTACCCACAAAATCTTTTTTTCTTCGCCTGTTTAAATAACTTCCAGTGGTTTTTATATAAGCAGTTCCCTTACAAAACAATATACTCTAAAAAGAGGAACTTCCCCCATCATAAGAAGAAATAGGTTCTGATTTTAGCATCAATAGCCATTATAACTGGCACATTGAGCATGAAATGATTAAACATACAGGGATGCCAAGAGAGAAACAATATAAATAAAAAAATAGAAACTGTCATGCAACCAACGTCTTTTGGCAACATGCCATGCTGAGGGTAATCAGTTAAAAAGATTGGAAAAAGGGGTGATCTCTCGCCTTTTGATCACTAAGAAAGAAAGTCTGAATTTTCAAAAAAAGCAGTCACAAGTGATCAATTTAGCATAAACTTACATTGCAAACTGAATCCCCGTCTAAAAGATATTTCAGTGGGGGTATTTTGAAAAAAACAAAAAGCCTTTCACTAGACATATACGGAATGAATGCTGAAATTTTCAGACTTCTAGCTTCATTGGTGCGGCCTGTATGCATAATACATACATAGCTAGCCAGCTAAACCAACTTGAAAACAGAAGAAACCTATGGTGACGGTTTTGGTAGACAGTTTCTAATCGAAATTGGAGAAAGACGTGTTAGTTATATTTGTACAGATGTTATAGTAAACTACTGTTGAAATACAAGCCATGAGAACAAAAACAGCAACATGTGAATGATTGTTATCGTTCCGCTTCTTTCTAAGAATAATATTGAAATGGTTTTGGTTTTTATTTGTTCTCTTACACAAAAAGTGCAGCTATAATAAAGAAAACCTCTAGCTTACCATACGCAATAAGGAAAAGTATTCTTGTATGTTGTCATATGTAATTTTTTCATTTTTTCAAACAGAGTTGTGATCCAATCAACAGTTTTTAAAAAATCCTTGTTTTGCAGGACTTTGTCTCCTCTCATGTAAAATATATTAAAAGTGTTCACGAAATCAAATACATCACCTTCACCAGTTCATATAAAATATTCTTGTATGTTATCATATGTAATTTTTCTATCACTTCTAAGACAGATTTGTGATGTACCCAACAGTAAAAAAAAAATCCTTGTTTTGCAAAACTTTGTCTTTGCTCATGTAAAAATATTTTCACCAAATAAAATACCGTACCACTCAGTTCAGCAGTTAATTAATCAAAAATATTTTTATGAATATTGAAAGACACCAAAACAGACTTTCAGATATGCTATAAAAATAACAAATATTCAAAAAGAATCTACTTAAAATATTCTTCTCATGGTCCATCCAGGTAAGGTTGATGCAAAGGTTCCCAGCATTATCTTTTGCACAGTGTTAGAGAAATCTTAGAAGTGTCTTTGAAGTCTACTCTGTTCTTTATTGCTTGCGCAATCAGTCAACTGAAGTATGTATAGTGAAGGGAGAAAAGGATTCATGTCTTTTCCATGGTCATTAGTGTGACTCTTGAGTCAAACCGCCATTCAATCTTTGAGGATAGACTTTTTCATAGATGGTAGAATGGGAACAGTCTGCCTCCACGGATTGAATGATGAGAGAATACTTAAACTGCCAATCACTAAATGTGAACAAAAAAAGATAAAAATAGCTTCTTAACTACTGATGTTATAATGAAAGCTCAAATTAATCAATTTTCAAATTAATTTTATTAAAGCTTTAAATAAAATAGGTCTGGTTAGTTACTCAATAGAAACTATCATATGACCAATGTTTTTGGAAGCATGCCGTGTTGGTGGTGATCAATTAAAAAATTAGAAAAAGGGGTGATCAATGAATAAGTTACTTCTCTTGCCTTTTGTTGGGCAGTGATCACTAAAAAGTTGGAATTTTCAAGCGTGAATACTGCCGAACACAAACTAAGGGACCAATTTAACAAATTTACATTTACAAACTGAACCCTACTAAAATCTAATTTAGGGGGGAAATTTTAAAAAGACAATTTCTAGACATAATAAGGAGTAAATGTTTAAATATTCAGCCCTCTAGCTCCATTTGTGCAACCTGTATGCACAATACATACAGTATCGCCCATAAACAAGTACACTCCTACCACTATGTTATAGAAAGTTAAATTTCTTCTAAACCAAACATAGCAGGATTTTATGATTTATAGTAGAACATTAAACAATAAAAACAGATATTACCAGGTATTATTTATGACCAAACTCTATAGCATTGAAACTCTGTTGCCATCAAAGTACAACACTACAAAAGAATATCTTTGGCAACAGTTTTAATGCTGTAGAGTTTGGTCATAAATAATGCCTGGTAATATCTGTTTTGATTGTGTAATGTTCCACTAGAAATAATAGAATCCTGCTATGTTTGGTTTAGAAGACAATTAACTTTCTTTAACATAGTGGTAGGGGTGTACTTATTTATGGGCGATACTGTATGTATTGTGCATACAGGTTGCATGAATGGAGTTAGAGGACTGAAAATGTAAACATTTACTCCTTATTATGTCTAGAAATTGTCTTTTTAAAATTCCCTCTCCCTAAATAGGTTTTTAGTAGGGGTTCAGTTTGCTATGTAAATTCATATTAAAAAGTGGTAGGGGTGTACTCATTTATGGGTGATACTATAGATAGCCAGCCAGTCAGTCCAACTGGTGATAGTTTTGGTTGATGGTTTTTTTCTGTAAGCAAAACAATGTAAATGTAAATCTGTTAGGTACTGACATTATCATTACATTTTAAATATGACTGATTTCTTTATCTTATAGAATGTTTGGAAATACTGTCCAGCTGAAGAGGACTAACTCAAGATTCTTATTTTACAAGGATTTTAAAAATGAAATGTGAAATGATAAGTGACACACTGACAAACGATAGTAAGACAACAGTTTATTATGAATGCTTTTCTTTACAACCTGTTTTTCCACTGGTAAACATAAAATGGCCGTTCCGTCCTCGGTCAAGTGTTCACCAGAATTAGGGAGCGCTATGTAAGGGCCGTAACTCTGTACAGAGAACATTTGTTATTAACATGAAATATTTTGGACAGTTCCGAAAGTAATGTCACATTTTTAGAGAAGAAAAATTGAAATGTAACAAAAGTTAAATTAATTTGTCAAAAACATGATCATCTCTAAATTAATAGTATAAGAGCTCGGTTGGTAACAGCCTTTACACCCCTTGGATTAATAATGGAATGAGACAACGTCATGGTGAAAGAAAGGGGTGACAGTGACAGTGAAAGAGAGAGAGGAGAAAGGAAGCAAATGGTGAAAATATTAAGAGATTCCATTGTCATGATAATTAAAAACGTCAGAGACGCTACATTTGCTTCTATGAAACGGAAGAAAGAAAGTTAGAGAGAAAGAAAGGAAGCGAATTGTTAATAGGAGGCAGAAAAGAAAGGTAGTTTATTTGTCGACTGCTTGTGTGAAACGAAATGATTTACTATAAGTGAAAGTTTTGGTCATTTAATAAGGGGGTGGGAAGAGAGAGATAGCCGCGAGGGAAGAGAAATAGAGGATTTATTTATTTATTTTTCAGTCAATTATCTCATTATCACGGATATCCAGCTATATAGATATACTAGCCGAAAAACGCCCGATAGGGTGGGTTTTCAGCTAGTTATTATTATCCCACCACGAAACCAAGTCTTTTATGCCTTGTTGAAAAAAACTGAGATTCTAGACAAAAAGAATTCTGATACTGCTAAATTGATCTCTTACCCACATTTAAAGGTTTTACCACTAAGTGTTCCAGTGGTGTGATTAAATGTAAATCTGAAGGTGCTAAGTTCTTTATCTAGGATCCCAGATTCTTTCAGAAAGGAATGGAAATATTAATTCCTTAATGGGATTTTATCATTGCAAATCCTGATGACTATGTTTTAGACAAATTTAACTTTTCTACATTAGAATAGGTTTTTATTCAATCTCCAAAAATGCAAAATTACTCTCTGAATAGCCTAATATTTATCAAAATCAATACAAAAACAAAATGTAAATGGATTTCACTGGAAACAAACCAATTTTAACATTTGCATTAATATAAGACTCTGTAAAAAAATTCAACTCTTTAATATAATTTGCATTGTGTAGATATATACAAGTAATCCAATGTCTCTTTATTTGTGGCAATTATTATAAATATACCATATGCATTGGAATATAAAATGCCCATTTAAATAAATAAAAAACGGGTCTGGTTAGTCACACAATAGAAACCGTCACGTGTTTTTCTTAATTTTTCTTTTTAAAAAAAATGAAAAAATAAAATATTCATGTCATCATTATCTGAAAGTTTTATAACAGTATACAAAAAATAACATTTATGCTCAAACACGTACCTTTGGTGTGGTTAAAAATGGATGCCACATTTGTTACCTAACAATTTTATTGGCTGTGATCACTAAAAATTCTGAATTTTCAAAAAATCAAAAAACTGTTTTTTTTCTAGACATAATAGGGAGTAAATGTTCAGCCCTCTAACTTCATTGTGAACAAATATGATTGAGTTTGAGTATGAGCAGGTCATTTGCTACCTCATGAACCCAACAGTCCTGGCTTCAATGCTCTCAGCAAGGCAGTTGTATCAAATGCTCCAGAGGGGGAATCTGTCAGGAAATATTTTGGAAACTAGCTGAGTGACGCTTGGGGTATTCAGATTGGGTTAAACCATATTAAATTCCATGTCTTGCCAGAAGAATTTCACTTGCCAACTTACAAACACCAGTTTAACTGCATGTCTACATAATTTAACTGATTTCTTTGTACATAATTGCATCTAAATCCAAAGTAAGATTATCCTTTTTTTACTTCATAAATATTAAGATCTGGGATTAAGAAATGCTTATACCATCTTGATAATCTTAATACCTGTTCTTTCCATTTTGTATTCAGTCACCATTGGAATAATGGCCCAGATGAAATCTTCAATATTCAAATCTATTCTATGGGGAATGCTTCATGGAACCATTCACTTGGTCCCAAAATATGCTGTGTCTGTCCCCCCAGCCAAACACTAAATGTCATTTAATCTGTAACTTACCTTACACGATTGGTGTTATTTTAGTAGATATGTATCTGCTGATAATATTCATGGTTCCATCTGTAGATGGAATCTCTTGTTATAGCTTGGACCTTCATGATGCCTTCTCAAAGATGAAGAAAACAGGTCTGGTTAATCATTCAATAGAAACCATCACAGGACCACCGTCTTTTGCAAGCATGCCGCATTGGGGTGATCAATTAAAAGAATTTGAAAAAGGGGTGATCAATGAATAAGTTAGTTCTCTCGCCTTTTGTTGGTCAGTGATCACTAAAAAAGTTTGAATTTTCAAAAGACAAGCGTGAATGCTGCTGGACACAAACTAAGGGCCAATTTAGCATAAACTTACATTGCAAATTGAACTCCCAATAAAAATATATTATGGGGCGGAATTTTCAAAAAACAAAACATTTTTTTTGTAGACATAATAAGAAGTAAATGTTTAAATTTTCAGCCCTCTAGCTTCCTTGGCACACCCTGTACACATGATACATACATAGCCAACCACCCAACTTGAAAACTGAAGAAACCTATGTTGACAGTTTTGGTTGACAGTTTCATAGAAACTGTTTCCCATCCCCTAATACTTTGTCATTATTGATCTTGTACTGATCTTGATTGCTGCCATATCGGCCAGCGTATCTGAATCATGGGGAAAATTTCAAACTGATTCACAAACCAAATACCAGGAAATTCCTCTGCATCTTACAAGATTACAGATTTAGATATTCATTTCCAATGTCTGTTTGATGTATTTTCATTTGCATCTACAACACCAAGACTATCGTTTTCGGTGGTGGGAGGAATTTCTATATAGATTGAAAGACCTGATTTTTATTGATGACAATTAGATTGGAGATCTTTACAAAGTCATGGGCTAGGAATATGGCTCAGTGGTGAAGAATATTATATAGGAAAAGAACAGAAAGAAACGGATAAAAGAAAGAGGCAGGAAAAAGAGAGAAAAGAAGAAACATGAAAATCAGAATAAGAAAGGAAGAAAAGGACACAAGAATGAATGAAAGAAAGAAAAGGATACGAAAAAGAAAAAAGGACAAGAACGAATGAAAGAATGAGAAAAAGACAGGAGAATGAATGGAAAAAAAGAAAGGAACAGGAGAAAAAAATGAAAGGACAAGAAAGGAGGAAAGAAAAGGAATGAAAGAAAGGAAAGGACAGGAGAATGAATGAAAGAAAAAGACATGAGAAAGAATGAAAGAAAGAAACGGCCATGAGAATAGAAGAAAGAAAGAAAAGGACACAAGAATGAAATAATGGGGCATGAGAAAGAATGACAAAAGAAAGAAATGGGATGAGAGAAGGAAAGAAAGGGATAAAATGAAATAAAAGGAAACAAATAAATGGCAGTTGCAAGAAAAAGAAAAAAACAAGAAAGAACTGTACAAAAATATAGAGTAAAATAATTCAGAAGAATAGAAGGACAGAAAAAATGAAAAGATAGAAAACAAAACTCCTGTAAAAAAAAATGTAGTCAAGTGAGAAAAAAGTGGGAAAGGAAAAAGAAATGAAAAAAACTTGTTGAGAAAAAAAGAGATGTAATTGGAAGAGAGCAGAACATGTAAACAATGTGAGAAAGAAAGAATGAGAAATAAGAAAAAGAAGGAACAAGAAGCAAAGATAGAAACAAAACAGGAAAGGAAAAATTATAAATATAATAAAAAAAGCCGACAAAGAAAACTGGATGATCATTAATAATTATACAAGTATAAATGTTATCAGATATGTTTTCTTTTGTCAAGCTCAGCACACATCATTTTGCCTAATAATAAAAAAGATTCCCTCTTACATAAACAAAAAGTGTGCTGTACTAAATAATAAAACTTTGAAAAAGAGCCAAGAATGAAAGAAAAGGAGCCGAGAATGAAAAAGAAAGAAAAAGACACGAGAATGAAAGAAAGAAGGGGACAGGAGAATGAATGAAAGAAAGAAAAGGACATAAAGAAAGGACAGGAGAAAGAAAGAAAAGTACATGATAAAGAAAGAAAAGGACATGAGAAATAAATAAATAAAAGGACATGCGAGAGAAAGAAAGAAAAGGACATGAGAATGAAATAAATAAATAAAGGGACAGGAGAATGAAAGAAAGAAAAGGACATGAGAAAGAAAGAAAGAAAGTGTACTGTACTAAATAATAAAAAAGAAGTCCCCCCCAACCCCATACTTTGCAAAAAAAAAAAGGGGGATAGAGAGGAAAGATTGGTCAAATGTCAGAAATATCAGAAATCAAAATGATGGAACTTCATTGTGTAAAGTGAAATCACATCAAACAAATGTTTCACAAGCTTTGTTCCTTTGTATACCACTGAACAGGGATGCACATTGCAGTATGGGGTGGATGAATGAATATTTTCCATGTTACCTACACAGAAGCTATAAATCAGCAATTATAACAGTGTCCTTTTTCTCATCTCAGCCCTGACATAAGAGTGAAAGATCTTCCTTTGTATCATATTCATTTGTTTTGCTTGACAAAAACAACAATCACAACAAAAATGACTAACACCAAAAACCAAGAGCTCACTCAGACTGACAATGCGAGAATTAATCCATTTAATATCTTTATCTATAAACGTATCTACACGGGAGCTTGATGGAGATCAACTCTTTCTGGTGCGACAGAATGAAGATTTATTTGATATTAATGGAGTTATCTTTTCCATTTTATCTAACATTAATAAGTTGGAAGTATTTTTGTCATATTTCTTTCTGTTGTATCTATTAGGGGCTTACTGTTGCTGTGTTGAACTCAGTATCTGTGGCAAACATTTTTACATTCTGTAGAAAAAAGATCAACTGATAAACTACAAACAGGAAACACAGTATTAAGGAAATAAATCTTGTTGAATTTTGTGCTTCATAGGCATATATCTAATTTTTATGTTTTATTTCTATAGACTCCTTGTGGGCCACATTTCGGTTTCAGTGGGTGGAGTTGCTAGCCTATGATGGACTGTCTTACAGAGCTAAAAGGCTCTAACTGCCCTGCTATTTACCCATAGCTGGTGGGAGAAGTGGATTCATGACTTTCTCAAGGGCATTAATGTCAAGAGGATGTAAGCAGCCTTAGTTTCTTTCTGAATTAAAGCTTTAGAAATGTTGTCTGAAAGAAATTATATATTTAATTATAAAATATAATTTTGGTAAAAGATTAAATTAAATATTTTTACTTTTCTCTCTAGCCTTCATTGGCAATGGGCTCTATCTAACAACTGATTTAAAATGTGAGAGACATTTTTTATTTCATTGATGGCTTTTGTTGCCAACACTTCTTTTTTTAAATAGGGAACTTTCATGATCCCTGTAATGCTTCCCTCTATCAAGGTTGACAATGGGTGCTAAAACCTTTTATACTTAATACCAACTTGGTAGAAGTTATGGGAGAGTGGTTTGCCTAAGTATTCACCTACTCACTTTTCCATCAACCATTGTGGTATCCCAGTGATGAGAGATTTTTGTGAAGCTATTTGCCACTGGGACTAAGTGCCAGGATGGGAAATCATGCCTTTCCAAAGGGTATTAGTGTTAAGTGAACATGAGCAGCCTCAGCCAAGTTTGTCAATTCTGTTTCCCACACCAGTAATGATTAGGCTACCACCTTGCACCTCCATCATGATCCTAGCAAATGCCATAAACAAAATAATGAAAGAAATCACAGTTAAATTTTAATAGCTTTTAAGTTATGATATGTTGCAAAATAGATTCAAAATATTTAAAAAAAAAGGTCTGGTTAGTCACTCAATAGAAACTGTCACATGACCAATGTCTTTTGGCAGCATGCTGTGTTGGGTGTGCTCAATTAAAACAATTTGAAAAAGGGGTGATCAATGAATAAATTTCTTCTCTCTCTGTTGAGCTGTGATCACTAAAAAAAGTTTGAATCTTCAAAAAAAACAAGTGTGAATGCTGCCGGACACAAACTAGGGACCGATTTAGCATAAACTTACATTGTAAATTGATCCCCCACACCTGCTAAAAATGTATTGTTTTTTCTAGACATATTAAGGAATAAATGTTTAAATTTTCAGCCCTCTAGCTCCATTGGTGCGACCTGTATACACAACACATACATAGATAGCCAGCCAGCCTGCCTTACTTGAAAACTGAAGAAACCTATGTTGACAGTTTAGGTTGATGGTTTCTAATAGTTTACATTTATTTTCATTGCAGTTTTAGATAACATTTTGAATGAAAAAATAATATCTGCCATTTTGCAGTGTCAATTCAAGCAAATTTACTAAGCCTGTGCAAAACTTTGGCCAAGAGACTTTTTCATATTCAAAGGAACTTTTAAAAAATTACAATGATATATATGTATATAGATACACACCAATTTATTTTATGAAAGGCAAAAGATCAATAACTTCCACTGATAGATAGAAAATACCAATGTAAATAAAATATAAGTGAAGTTTCTCAATTAGGTTGATGCAAAAGTTTACAGCTTTTTTGACAAAATCTTTTTTATATAAATTCAAAGCATCATTATTGAGTCATCAAAATATTTTTTTCTTGGCTCTCTATGACCTTATGCTGCCTTTCAGCTAAATTGTTAATTCCACAATAAATGGGTGATTCCAGTTTGGTTGAATGAATTCTTCAATTTCTAAAAATTGTTGGAACCACTGATCAGACAAGGAGCGTTGCATGGAGCAAAACAAGTGATACTCTAAAGCTGTCAGGTCTTGAGAATACGCTGCTGCATGCGGAAGAACTTCCCATCCCAACTCCATAATCATTTGCTGCATTTGCAACACAAGGACAAGCATTGTCATGTAGCAAACGTATCAGTGAGGCACTAATTATGGAATGAATGAGACTTTATTTATAAAGATATAATATTATAATAAAGGTATATGACAAGGTTTGTATGCCAACTAGTTTAGTTAAAACAAATATTACCAAAGATCATTCTTCTTATTATTATTGGATGAAGTATTGTAACACATTATTTTTTATTAAATTTGACTAGATTTTTACCGTCATCATTGCCATAGAAACAATGGCCCGAATTGAAAGTTGTATGAAAAAAACCCAACTAAAATTAAGATGAAGGTAAAAAAAACTAGTCAAATTTAATAAAAATAATCACCCAAAGATGTTGGACATGATAAAACTGTTATACAATTACTTAAAAAGCAAAACTGTTATACAATTACTTAAAAAGCAAAACTGTTATACAATTACTTAAAAAGCAAAGAAAAAGTTTATACACAGAAGTTTGTATTTAACCACTTGGGACCAGGATATTTCTTTCACTCCTTTTGCTCCAAGACAGGATAATGTTTTGAAAATATCAATATCAATGAGTGATGTCATATCTTGTCAACCACTTCAAGACAATCATTTCTTTCATTGCCTTCATGTCTTGAATCACTATCTGCTTCTCTGCCAGAGTAAGACCCAGGACAAAGAAATTTCTCATGAGATATCTTGTCTGCCACTCCAAGACAATCAAATGCTTTCATTGCCTTCATCACCATCTACAAATTGTCTTGTATCGCCATCTACTTCTCTGCTAGAGTAAGAACACCCACGATAAAGAAATTTCTCATGAGATATCTCGTCAGTCAGTTTCAAGTTGTTGAATCCACATACTTTTATTTATTTGCGTATACAAAATTTTTACCCATCAAAAGCACCAGATATTTGAAAATAAAAATCTTGGCTGCACAATTCTTTTAAGCTTAGTCACTTGGATTTGTTCCTCTACTTGTTACTGCTACTGTTTCAAGTCCTCTGTGTGTTATGTTACTCTGTTTTTACTACTTTTTACTGCCTGCTTTCTGCCTGTATCATTTATAGTTTTCATTATATCCAATATTCAACAACTCAGCATACATATGCTAGTGGGTAAAGAAGGTAAGGAGTCAATTGTTGTCCACAGAAACTATAGTATAGTATCTTACAGCAATAAAATTTAACAATTTTTAAGCTATGTGATGAATATCTTATTCAATATTTAAGCTATGAAATATTTAAGCTATCTGACAACAATGATGGTGACCCTGGAAATAGGCTTCAGTTTAGTTGGGGTGGGATTAAATTAAACTAATAAGATAATTGATAGTTAAATTTGATATCAGAATTTTCACTTAGGCTGTTCCATGCATTTGCTACTCTTGCCAAGAAGAATTTTTTTCTTACACCAGTGGAGGTCTGAATTTGTAGTTTATGGCTGTGTCCTTTGGTTTTACTGCAGATAGATGAAGTCAGCATTTTCTTATCAGGGCATTTTGATTCGAGTTTCAGTTACCGTTACAAGTGCTACTGCTATCACACCTATACAGTGGAGGGGGGAAAATCGGCCTTTTGGCTAAGATCAAAGTGTAGTATCTGTTCTTTGAAACCACCATGGCCTCGAGGCTTGGGGAAACACGGCCCGTATGGGGTCCTGTGGCATGCTCAGGTATCATCCTGGGAGAAGTTGCGCAGGATATCTTGGCTGCGGCTGATAACGCGCTAAGATCGAAGTGAAGTATCTGCGCTTCAAGACCGCCATGGCCTCGAACTTCGGAGAAACACGGCCCTTCGGGGGTCCGTGGCATCTTCGGATACCTGGGAGAAGTTGCACAGGATATCTTGGTCAGTTGATCGCAATCCCCATTAGCACACTCGGGATCCGTCCTGAGGAGCTTTTGGACCCATCCCGATTCTCGTGGATTTGGGATTTTCCCCCCTCAGGTCTCTAGTCACTGGGACATGGGATCCCCACCCCTAACCTTATTCCGGTCCTCGTGTCATTTGTCTCAGTGACAGGGATTTGGGATTCTCCCCCCTCAGGTCTAGGCACAGGGACATGGGATCCCCACCCTTCCCCCCTACTGAATTTGGCACTAAATGACCCACCAAGGGCTGATGTGCAGTTAAACAAAACAATCAAAACTATATAGTGTTTGGTTTTGAATTGAGTGGTGGTAGGAGGTACTCGTTAAAATGTTTTTGTGACTAAGATTATACCTAACTCTTGTTTATATCATTGAGCCTATGGTAAAATCAGATTCACTGCTTACTTAATGGTCATAAAATGAAAAAATAGCCTGAGCATTGGGATAAAAAGCAGCAAAAATAAGATGAAAGAAAAATTAGTCAAAAATTAATAATAATGTTGTTATTGTTTGTTATATTTCTTTTACTTAGTTTGTTTAATAAAGAAAAAACAGAATTAATGTATTATCTTTAGAAAAAAATGGGCTGTCAGAGGTAATTTTCTTATGACCTATATGACAAATAATAAGTACCAACCAGAAACTATCCTACAGAATGGAAAAAAATAAAATTCTTTTGGACTTTGAAATTCAAACAGATCATCCAATGCAGGCCAGGAGGCAAGATTTAGTCAATGTAAACAAAGAAAAGATGCTCTGTCAGTGTATGCTGCTGTTAAAAAGACCAAAGTGAAACTTAAAGAGGATGAGAAACTGGAAAAATATCTGGACTTTGAGGGAGACGAGGAAAAAAGTTGTGGAACAGGAAAGTGACAGTGGTACCCATCATTATCAGTGTGCTTGGAACGGTCTCTAAGAGTCTTGCAAAAAAGATTAAAAGAATTGGAAATCTGAAGAAGATTCCAAACCTTCTAGCCAATGGCATTAGTAAAATTAACTAGAATACTGAAGAGAGTGCTAGAGTAGAGAGGAATCTTGTTGTCACTTGATCTCTAGCGAAAACACCAGATACTAGTGATGTGAAAGAAACGAATACAAAATAATCTTAATTTAACCCTGACGCTGCAGAAAAAAATAAAATCCTTTGGTACTCAATCAAGGTCAGGAGACCAGATCTAAAAAAAAAAGAAGAACTGTCAGATAATGAATGACACTGTTCCAGCAGAACACAAAGTCAAATTGACAGAAAGTGAAAAAACTTGAAAAATATCTGGGCCTTGCAAGAGTAGTGAAAAATGACAGTTGTGCCTATCACAATTGGAACATTGTCGAAGAACCTTGGAAACAGATTGCAGGAATTGGAACCGTCTGAATGACAGCATTTTAAAGTTAACAGGAATACTAAAGGGATTGCTGTAGTATTGAAGAGACTTGCTGTCACTTGATCCCCAATGAGAGCCACCGAATACTACTCACGAGAAAACTTGAGTACAACAGCAACAATAATAATAATTGTATTTTGCAAATAATAACAATAAATAGCCCAGATGAAAAATTTATGCCACTTGCTGTGGTATTTGTCTATCGATTGTGCTGAGAGTTAAACCATATCTGGGTAGATCAAATTTTTTTCTTTTGATATATTGAGTCAATAATGATATATGAGCTGTTACTATGAACAATCGGTTCTTTCTATGCAATCATTTTTGCTACATCTGAATTGCAGCTTAGTCTGTTTATATATATGAACACAATAAGCTAAAAGATAACAGGTAAAAAAGATTACATTTTATACATACGTACATACATACCTTTTTATATATTATGTAATCTCTTTGACCAGATCAAACTAAAACGTTTTTTCCAAGGCCTTTGATATTTTTAATATTTACAGCTGTATTTCTGTCTGTGCTCTTGATTTATCAACTGGTCTTCCTTTTTCTGTGATATCTATCAGGAACATTTATTCAGGGTATACTTGCATATCTATTTGCAGAAATTTAGTTTTAAAAGGAGAACAAGAAAATAAATTTACACATGAGGAGTGAAAATAGTTTGTCATGGGACAAAGAATGCAATGTAGAGGAGTGATCAGTTGGTTATGGAATTAAGTTATAAATGAACTAGCATAGTACCCGTTAAAAATGACGGGATTATTTAGTATGGATCAGCACTTTTGCCTAGGATCAGAGTATCTGTGCA
>VCCN01007085.1:8529237-8543524 GCA_006491835.1 Architeuthis dux | reverse complement strand
ACTACTACTATTCACAATAGAATATTCAGGCCAAAGCTTTCAGTGTCCCTCATTTCTAGAAATTGTCTGCTTTTTATTCAATTTTAATTCTTTTATACTGCTATTTAATTGAACTTCCAGATGTTCCTTGTGCCTCACTGATTATGAATGCAATTTCACTCATATTTTCAACTATTCCTTATTATATTTGCTGTGAGGTTCTAGTATGTTTCTGTTCTTTCGCTCTTCTTTTTGGGACAATATGTAGTCTACTGCTAGAACTACATTTTCTTTTTCATCATCATCAGCCTTTTAATGTCCATCGTAGGATATAGACCTTCTCCAAGATTTGCCAGATCTCTCTATCGCGGACATTGCGACACCAATATCTCCTGAACCTGTCTAGATCATCTTGCCATCTTTTTTTCTGTCAGCCACAATTTTGCATCAGAACCAGAAGAGAGCAACAACATTTTCTATTTAACATATCCTTTTCTCAGTATTTATTAAGCTTAACTTAATTCAGCACATGGCCAAATAAGAGGAAATGGGTTTAGAAAGATTGTGCTGCACCAACCTTCCAAGTGAAAAGGGCCTACCTGCCTGCCTACATTGAAAATAAGCATTTGTAATTCTGGCTTTTATGTGGGCTTAAAGCTCTTTTCATGTCCAAGTGGAATTGATTTTGTTTTCCCCCCTATAACAAGAACAATCCTCACCAAATTTAGGGGAGTAAACTCTTCACTATTTATCTATCATTTCATGTTGAACCAAACCTATATATAAAATTAACATTTCCCTACCGTGATTTGAAATCACGACCAAGTGATAGGTAGGCGGCTCTCTCACCAACTGAGCTCAACTGACAAGTCTTATATACCTATTTATTTATTATACAGTGTTGCCCATAAGTGAGCACACCCCTCCCACTTTTTTATAGAAAGTTAATTCTTTTCTAAGCCAAACAGCAGGATTTTATTATTTCTAGGGGAATATTACACAATCAAAACCGATATTATCAGGTATTATTTGTGACTAAACTCTACAGCATTGAAACTCTGTAGCCAAAAATAGGAATATGTTATCGTCCAAAAGTGAGTACACCCCTACGAAAAAAGTTTATTTAAAATCAATATTTGGTGTGACCGCCTTTATTTTCTATCACTTTTTGTAGTCTTGGTGATATTGACTTCACTAGATTTGCCCAAACAGTCACTGGAATGTTTTTCCACCACAACAGTATGCAGTCTTTCAATTCTGTCTTATTGGAGGGTCGTTGTTCTTTTATTTTTTGTTTCGGTACATTCCACAAGTGCTCATTTGGATTTAAAACCAGTGACATGCTTGGCCAATCAAGCAATTTTACCTTTTGCCTTTTTAGAAACTCTGTTGTTTTTTTAGCAAAGTGTTTTGGGTCATTGTCATACTGAAACACGGCTCTTCTTCCCAAGGGTTTGAGTGAAGGCAACGTGTTCACTTTCAATATATTGACATAACCTTCAGCATTTATGATTCTGTCAATGAAATGCAGCTCACCAATGCCATTAGAGCTCATACAACCCCAGACTATGATACCAAACATTTTCCTCATATGCCACGCCATGACAATGCCAAAATCATTGGATGATATCAGACCCAAATAGGTTGATTTTTGTTTCATCTGACTACAGTACGTTGCCCCAAATGTTGAATTTTTATCTTTATTCATCTGTGCAAACTTTAAACAGGGCCTGTTTGTGTCTTGATTTCAATAGTGGTTCCGTATACGATCATCGGCCATATATAAGTCAGTCTAGTTCAGGGTATGTTTGATTGTTGTAGTAGAAACATTCACAGCACACACTTCTTTGACCTCATTAGTAACATCTGCAGACGATTTTCTAGGGTCTTCTTCACCCAATCTCCTGATAAACCAAATATACCTTGGAATTAGCTTGCATGGTCGACCTGGTCACTTTTGTATACCTCCGACATTTTCATTTTTCTTGTGATTTTCCACAATTTTGGCAATAGTGTTTTTGCTTGCTTTAAATCGGAAGAGAGTTCTTTTCCATGTGGAGTCATTACTGAACTAAACATCACTGAAAACTATGTCTTTATAAGAACTATTTTAATATTGCATACTCTATTTATATTTAATTTTATTTAAATGCCCTACTAGGAATAATAATCAATAATAGTTTTAAAATAATATTACTATAAAGAATGAAATAAACTTTTTTTGTAGGGGTGTACTCACTTTTGGATGGTAACATATTCATATTTTTGGCTATAGAGTTTCAATGCTGTAGAGTTTGGTCATAAATAATATCGGTTTTGATTGTGTAATGTTCTACTAGAAATAATAAAATCCTACTATGTTTGGTTTAGAAAAGAATTAACTTTCTATAAAAAAAGTGGGAGGGGTGTGCTCACTTATGGGCGACACTGTATAATAAATAAATTCATAGGTATATAAGACTTGTCAGTTGAGCTCAGTTGGTGAGAGAGCCGCCTACCTATCACTATAAAGAAAATGGTAGTGTTGTACTTATTTAAAGGTGACAGCTATCAGATCTGCATGACCTTCACCTTCATGTTCCACAATTTTGCAGCTCTCAGGCAAGGTCCTGATATTTACATCATCATTATTATTATTATTAGATTTGGTGCTATTATTACCATTACAACCATTATTATAAAATAATGACAGTATTCATATTACTATTATTGCATTAGATATTATTATTAGAAATAGTAGTGTTACTGCTGCTATTACAATTATTGTTGTTATTGGAAACTAATAATAATAGTATGAGTGTAATTTACTTAATTTTACTTTAATTATGATTGAACAATATTTTAGACAATGATCATTGCGTGTTATCTTTTCTTTCTTATTAATATTATATTTTGTTATTTCCATTAGTGATTTTTTTTCCTGTTTGTAATCATTATCATCATAACTGAAAATCATTATTATTGATTTTGTTTTTTCTTCATAGTAACACCAGCATCATTGGTGTTATTGGATTTGATGCCAGTATGGTTATCACCAGACTTGCTTTTAGTATGATTATAATTGAAGAATTCTTCAATGTAATTACTATTCATTTTACATTTATTACATTATTATATTTTGTCATTCTGAACATTATTTATATTATTATTGTACTCATTGAGTTTTCACACCAGTCGTATCAAGTGGCTCTTACTGAGAGCAAATCTACTCAACACTCCAGCAGACTCAGCATATCAGTATTCTTGCCGATTTTAGCAATACTGTTGTCTGGATGGTTTCAATTCTTCCACACTTTTTGCAAGGCTCTGGAAATGTTCCAAGTACTCCCATAACGATGGGTACAACTGTCACCTTTATATGATACAATCATGTGGGCTGCTGGAATGATGAAATCCACTATCTGACAGATCTTATTTTCTGTTTACAATGACTAGATATGGTCTCCTAGCCTGGATTGGATAATCTGTTTGAATTTTAAAGTTCTACAGAATTCTGGTGGTCTGCAATGTCAAATTAAAGACATTTGTACAATTCCCAATGGATCACCGTTCCTACTCAGTCATGTCTACTTTTATACGCCTTCTGAACTAATTTGCTACATTCATTTATTACATGACTAGCAGCTGATAATAGGCCTTCCATTTCTCTTTTCAAGTGTCCTTTGCACAACCATGCTCATGTCATTTTGTCTGGAATCCCTTTTGTTTGTCTCTTGAATTTTCCATAGAGTTGTATTTCTTCCCATTTTAGACTTTTTGTTTTTGGGTTTTCTTATTTTTATTTGTAATTGAGTTTTCACACCAGTAGTAACTTTCAATAGAGATCAAGAGGAAGTATCTACTTAATACTTGAGCACTCTCCACAGTATTATAGCTGATTTTAGTAATGTTGGATGGTATTAATTCTTCTTTGGATTTCCAGTATTTCCAAGCTCTCTGTAGGGCTCCTGGAAACTGTTACAAGCCCGCCAATAATGATGGGTACAGCTGTCTCTGTAATATTCCAGAACTTTTTCAGTTCTCGCACAAGGTCTAGATATTTTCCCAGCTTTTCACCTTCTTTCAATTCTACTCTGTTGTCTTCTGGAACAGTGACAGCTTTTCACCCAGCTTTTCACCTTCTTTCAATTCTACTCTGTTGTCTTCTGGAACAGTGACATCCACTATCTCACAATGTTTTCTTTTTGTTTCTGATGAGTAGATTTAGTCTCCTGGCCTGGATTGGGTGATTTCTGTTTGAATTTAAATGTCCCACAGAATTTTATGGTATTATTCTCACAGCAATTTTTACCTAAAATCTTTTTGAGCGAGTTTCAGCATTTAATCTTTATGATGTGCTTTGAAAATCAGGAAAAAAGGGATGTCAGTGGCAGGAGCGGATTAGCCTATACATGAACTATGCCACGGTGTAAAGCCCCAAAGGGGGGGCACAAATAAATAGCAATATAGAACTTTATCACTATTCCCTTGAGAAAAAGATCAATCGTAAATAAAATAATTACTCAATATTTAATTATATTGAGTAATTATTTTATTTATGATTGATCTTTTGAATAAAAATATTATTTTATAGGTAAAATACCCCTTTTTTAGTTTATACTTTGAGACCCCTTATTTTAACATTTGTAAATAACTGTTATTACAATCTTCTTATTTTACTGTTCAGATCTCATATAATCTTAATATGGTGGGCCCCAAAATTAGGGGTGGCGTAGGGCCCATTGTGGTCTTAATCTGGCCCTGCTCAGTGGTCAGTGGTCAGGAATCAATGTAAGCATTACTGACAGAATAGGACTATTATATTTATGATTATCATTATAATATTTGTAATCAGCAGCAGCTAAATAGTTGCTGACATATTTATGAGAACAAAAATTGCTTTAACTATCATTTCTATGGTCTCTTTTAGTTATATTGTTGTTTTTATATTATCATCATTATCCCTATTGTGGTCATTTGCAGGTATTATTAGTTTTATTATTGTTCATTATGTTCTTGTCGTTTGATCATTTTCAAAATTTCTATTCATAAAATATCTGGTACACTTTGGTTGGATAGATGTTTTCCTGAAGCAACTTCAAGTGGCATCAACTTATTTTTATTAATATTAATAACAGGTCTGGTTAGTCTCTCAATAGAAACCGTCACATGACCAGTTTCTTTTGGCAGCATTCCGTGTTGGGGGTGCTCAATTAAAAAATTGGAAAAGGGGTGATCAATGAATAAGTTACTTCGCTTGCCTTTTGTTGAGCAGTGATCAGTCTTAATATTCAAAAAACAAACATGAATGTTGCTGGACACAAACTAAGGGATCAATCTAGCATAAACTTAAATGCAAATTGAACCCACCCCCTACTAAAAACCTATTTAGGGTGAGAATTTTCCAAAAACAAAATATTGACATAATAAGGAGTAAATGTTGAAAATCTCAGCCCTCTAGCTCCATTGGTGTGGCCTGTATGCGTGATACATACATACTTAGCCAGCCAGCCAGACCAACTTGAAAACTGAAGAAACCTGTGTTGACAGTTTTGGTTGATGGTTTCTAATAGTAGTGTCTTTCTCATCTTCCTCCTTCACCTCTTTAACAACAACTATGATGGCATGTCCCAATCTCATTAGTGTTATTCTTATATTCGTCCTTATTGTTATTATCATTATCATAATGATCAATGTTGAATATTTCAGTAAGAAGGAATGTGAAACATTCTAACATCATTATGGTTCATTTAGTTGAATTTAAGAAAGAACTACAATCCTGCACAGTAGACAATTCTGATTATTAAGTACAAGTCTTAGGAGAAAAGGCCATCCTTGTGGCATTTTTAAACAGTGTTTTTTTTTTAGTTGATGGTACTCAGTACACAAAAGAGTGTCCTATATTAATAAAAAGATAACAGTTAATGATATGGATTTTTTAAATCAATTTTCTTTTAAAAAAAATGATACTCAAAGAGCAAAAAACAAAGAATGACAAAAAATAAATTAAAAATATGTATTTAATAAAAGTTTTAAAAAAACACAAAATAAAATTTAAAGCAAAGCAAAAATGTGACCTTATTTTTAAAATTCATAAAACAAAAAAAAGATAAAAACTTTTTTTTAAATTTGACAAATTTGTAAAAAGCAAAAATATCCATAAAAATTCAATGATACCAAAGAATACAAAATATCTCACAATATTTTGAAAGATAGAATGCCGATTAAATGTAAAAATGTAGTAATAAAATTTTAATTTTGTAAAAGTATTTAGAACACTTGAAAACAAAATTTCCACATAGAATTTCACAATAATTTTATATGTTCAATTTTATGAAAACTAACCCAGTCTTTGAAATTCTTAGATGAAGTAATGTCATTATTATTAATTTTTGGCTAGTCTTTCTTTCATCTTATTTTTGTTGCTTTTTATCACATCTCTACAAACAGTATTGAAAAGAAATAAAAATAAACCTCTGGGTTTTCTTTAATAACAGGTAGATAGCCAAATTGGTATTGGTGCCATCCCAGAAAGACAGGCTCCCAAGGATAAGGGATGCAAGATTTGAACTTGGTATTGGCGCCCAATGGGGCGCCAATACCAATTTGGCCATCTAGGCTTACAGAGGATTTCTTTATTTCCAATAACGGTCATAAAATTATAAACAGAAATAAGATGAAAGAAAGACTAGTCAAAAGTGAATAATAATAACAATGCTTCATCTAAGAAATTCATAAACTATTATATCTAATACAACTAGTGTAAATAAACAAAAATAACATGGCGGCATTGTGGAGATCAGAGAAGAAAAGAATATAGCTATATGGCTAAATTTGAATGATTCCTGCTGGTTAGCTTTCATAGCCTAATGGGTAAGGCAATGTCCAAGTAATACAGGTTCCCAAGGATAAGGTATGCAAGTTCAAATCTCGTCAGAGGTTTATTCTTTATTTCTGATCTATGATGCTTACTTAACGGTCATAGAATAATGACCTGAGAGCTGCAGCAAAAAGCAACAGAAATAAGATGGAAGAAAGGACAATCAAAAATTAATAATGATAACAGGTCTAGTTAGTCACTCAAGAGAAACCGTCACGTGACCAATGTCTTTGGCAGCATGCCATGTTGGGGGTGATTAATTAAAAAATTGGAAAAAGAAGTGATCAATGAAGTTACTTCTCTTGCATTTTATTGGGCAGTGATCACTAAAAAAGTATGAATTTTTTAAAACAAACAAGCGTGAATGCTGCCAGACACAAACTGACCAATTTAGCATAAAATTAAATTTTAAACGTAACACACTAAAAATCTATTTGGGAGAAATTTTCAAAAAACAAAACAAAACGTTTTTTCTCAACATGAGAAGTAAATGTTTAAATTTTCAGCCCTCTAGCACCATTGGTTCGGCATGTACGCTCGATACATACATACATAGCCAGCCAGCTAGACCAGCTCAAAAACTGAAGAGACCTATGTTGACAGTTTTGGTGACAGTTTCTAATAACACAGCATGTCATGTTGGGGATGATTAATTAAAAAATTGTTGGGGTCCTGTTAATGCACATGCAAACAGACAATCTATCTATACAATGAACAGTGTCACTATTACTGTATGTTTCTTTTGTTTCCCTGTCCGTAATACATAATGAAAGTAAGATAAAATGTATATTTTTCTGATAAAAGTATCACTAACCCACCATTTGAAACAATTGACTCTTCCACTTAAATGAGTTCAGTCACTTTTTAATAAAACCTCATATGATATTGATAAGATGTAAACATTTATTTACACTATTAACAACTTTGAAGTAGTGAACTACTAAGTCTTTAAGTAAGATAATTTAAAGAAACCACGCAAACTCCACAGAAACACAGGTAAATATTTTTACCAAATGCATTACATATATGATAATTATAAAGACATTTAGTGTTGAGAATCTATATTTGACTGGCGCCGGTGTGAATGAGGTTCTGCCCTACCGATTGAGCTAACAAGGTTCTCATGGAAGGCAGGAGTCTTTTAATCCTACGCTTTGCTGGCCTCTCTACTTTCACATTCGTATTGATTTCATACTGTCAATATAGAGAACCGCAAATATAGGTCCTCAACACTAAATGTCTTTATAATTATCATATTCTGTCGGATATAAAATTATCCATCATTTAATTTCATATATATATATATATATAGTTTCTATAAAAAATTCATCTCATAGGAATTCAAATTTACCCATGAACGTTTCAAGGGCATTAACTAGTATATATATAAAGACAGATAGAAAAGCCTGAAACTGAAAATATGCTTGCGTGTTTTAATTCATAATAATCTTTATTTTTACCTTGTCTCATATTGTAGAGAAGATGAAATAAATATCCTCATTGAATTGATAGACTTTCAAAGTTGTAAAAGTATTTCACTGACAAATTTTCTTAATGCACTAAAAAGCATTTGAAACCTACAATAAAAAGTATTATGTAGGAAAAATCAACTGCATTAAAGCTATATTAAATTTCTAAAAAGAAATGCAGTATAAACATAGTGAATCAATTTTTTTCATTTTTTTTATTAGCTATGAGAACACCTAATATACTCAAACCAAGCCTTGATATCAACTATGATATATTGTTTTCAAAGTCATCTTGTGATGATGATGATAAAATTTATCTGTCTGTTCTCTCTTAAGTTTTAAAAAGAAAAATCAAGGCTATAAGGTCAGGAAAAGTACCATTTCAGCCTAAAACAAACATACAATAAACATGAAAATTTGAAACATTGCTTATAGAATATGATACAAAGTGCCTATACTTATTCAAGAGAACTGAATAAAAATATTTATTGAGCTGAAGCACTCAAATTTTATGGACTATTTTCTCATTGCTATTGATAAATATGTGAATCGAAGAAAACTTAGTGTGTTATGCTCAAGGTTGAGCAATGAGAAACCTTTTTAAAGATGACCCAAAAAACATTTTTTTTATTTTCATATCACTTATCTGCCATCATCCTACCTAACAGCCTCTTCTTTCTCCATTTTCATTTCTATTTTTTTCTGTTCATAGTTTCTATCCAGGATTTCATTTTTTCTTCTCCCTTGGATTTCTTTATCTTCTTTTATTCTCCCTCCCCCTATCTTTCTTCTTCATCACCTCCTCTTTCATTTCCTTTTATCTTTATTTTGCATCTTCTTTCATTTCTAATTTGCATAATACTCTTCTTCTTTTTCACTACCATATTATTCCCTCCTTTTTTTCATTCCTTTTCTTTCATTCCGCTTTTTCATTTCTTTTCATTCCTTTTCCTTCATTCCACTTTTTCATTTTTATTTTTCATTCCTTTTCTTTCATTCCATTTTTTCATTTTTATTTTTTTCTTTCTTTTTCTTTCATTCCACTTTTTTATTCTTATTCATTCCTTTTCTTTCATTCCACTTTTTCATTTTTATTTTTTCATTCCTTTTCTTTCATTCCAGTTTTTCATTTTTATTTTCTTTCATTCCACTTTTACATTGTTTTCATTCCTTTTCTTTCATTCCTCTTTTTCATTTTTATTTTTTCATTCCTTTTCTTTCATTCCACTATAGCATTTTTTTTCATTCCTTATCTTTCATTCCTTTTTCTTTCATTCCATTTTTTATTTTTTCATTCCTTTTCTTTCATTCTACTTTTGCATTTATTTTGCATTTTTATTTTTTTTATTTTTACCTCACCAGCTTATCCTTCTTTCTCTTTCTGCTTTCTTTCCTTCTCGTCTATTCCTCTTTCCTTCTTTTTCCTTTATCTCCTCCTTTGCTTGTTCTTTTCTTACCTTTTTTGGAATCATCTCTTTCTGTTAGTGTTCTCCCTTCACTTCTCTCCCTTTTCTTCATGTCATTCCAAGTTATCAAGCATACAGCAATGTACACAGAGACACCATCATAGACACTGCAGATCTCTATTTCTGCAAACACATCTAAATTTGTTTCAAAACTTGAGGGAAATGCATAATTCACCTGTAATTTTCTCAGCGAAATACTAATTATGCCTTTGGGTATTGTAATTTCATAGAACAGTTAATTCCACCCCCTTACCCTCTCCTAAGAGCACTCCCCACAACATTCTAATTATCATCATCGCTATGAACATTCATTTTTTAAAAATACCTCCATCACAATCAGCATTAATTTTGCCATCATTATATTGTTCTCATCTCTAATCATCATTGGCATTAAACTTTAAAGAAGAATCACTAACAACTCCATTCACATAATCATTATCATCAGTTCCCCGATTGTTCTATCTATCAGCAGCTGATGTTGATCATCATTAACATCTTTCTATCATCTTGTCTTTATTTGATCTTTTGCAATGAGCATCGCTACCCCAACCAAGGTTGTCCTCGTCAATATTATCACTACAAATATTATCAGCATCATCAATTATTCTCTCATTGCAAACAAGACCACTACCAGAATTATCAAAAGCATACTTTGAGGTAATCATTCTCAAAAATTCTTGAAAGAAGTTCTCCAAGCCATTGAAAATCTTCTTCTTTTTGCACATGATATCCCCACCATATCATCAGATCATCTCCTCTCCCATAGGCCTAAAATATGTTCGTCTATTTATACTTAAGAAATATCTTTAAAGAATAAATTAACCAAAATAATTCCTTGATTTTCAAACTATTAATTTGGTTACTAAAAATTTAAATGATCACATCCATAATCTTTTTAACCTATTTTCGAATCTATACTGGAATACCAAGTTTAAAAAGCAGAAAAAGATTTAAGAGAACCTATATTTTAACTAGAATTAATAATGCAGAAAATGGCTCAATAATGTCCTTTGTTTTATCTTTTTAAAATGTATCAGTCTTTGCAAAATAAAGAAAAAAAACTTATCAGTGGATTCTGAGTGATGTTGCAAAAATTTAAGAATGGGCTTATAATCATTAAAATGAATTTTTGTATGGGTTGTATAAGATCTAAAAAACATAAAGGTGTTATTGCAATCTAAATGGTTCACTGAAATCTGGCCATTTAAATCAGAAAGCAAACATTTGTGGAAACTAACTCACCATTGATAACTCTACCATGCCCAACACATTTAATCTGAGTTGGTTGACTTTGATTTCATTATTTTTTGTTAATGCTGATAACAATTGAAAGAAAAAGAATGGATACAAGGAACACAGAAAAAACACTTATTTTTTCCTTTTTGTAAAGTAATGCATAAAATTCAATTTCTCTGTTTTTGGCTTAAAAGTGTAGATATTTTCTTTTTAGTTTATTGAAAGAGAGATAATAGCTAACTTAAATTCAAGAATTTGTAATGTTTAATTTATAAAAGGAACAAAGAAATTGTCCCAATAATATTTGAGAAATGACTCCCTAATTTTCCCTATTAAATATGAAAGGCAAGAACACACAAAGTCTAGATAGACTTTATTTTGTTTTTCTATGAATCCTGAAATGTTAACTTATTGTACCTGAAAGTGCATATTTGTTCTCATAAGATCTGTATGTTAAGTCTATTGTGTAAAAGAGAAAGACTCCTGTAATCTACATTGCTTACCTTGTATATGAACTCTCTACAACAAATACAATTGTTATTCCCTCTCTTGGGCTTTCTTAGAATTCATTATAATGTAATTTTCTTCCAGGTATGATAGGCTTAAATTATTAAAAGCTTTTAAAATTGACCAAATGTTGTTTTTTTTTCATAAGAGTCAGGATTCCTTTATACAGTTTTTTGAACCTGTTATTACAGACTCAGGAAATCAAACACTGATGGCAAACTCTGCAAGGACAGAAGATGAAATTTGTTTTATCCTTGAGTAGCAGACAAGTTACTTTGAATCATCTTCAGTACTCAAGGCTAGAATTTACTATTATTATCACTTGCAACAAAAGGTGTCAGCATGAGCCCTGCCTCTTTCAAAATAGACTTACATAACACGCGAGTAAACAAATGTCAGTTTTGTGCAAATAGAAATGTCACCCTCAGGACAGTCTTATATCTCATTACACAATGTAATTAATGTATACATACTATACTTATGTTGTGCCTCTATGGGTCTTAACTAAATTTAGTGTATTATCAAGGCTTAACCAAGATTTCTTAATGAGTTAAATGATTTTTAAAAATACTATATTACTTAAGGCATACAAGGAAGGAAGAAAGAAAGAAGAAACTGTGGTATTCATACAACTTGAACTACAAAGAGTGAACTGGTACTTTATAAAGCCTTGATGTTTGGCTCACTGGTCTACCTTATACTCCTCTTTAACCAATGAAACCAATATGGCTAACAAGAAACCACTATGATTAACAAAAGCAAATGTAAAAAAAAATATGTAAGAGAAGTCATGAACAAAGCTTTACACTTGTTCTATAAATCTTCAACCTTTTTCATTCCTTTGTTTAAAATGTACTCTCTGCCCAGAAAGATTGGAGTGTAATTCATCACAAAATGCATGTACTTGGATTTCAACTCTAAAGTCTATTTTAATGATAAATAGCTTAATGGTTTGATTTTCATGTGTGGAATGTTATATTGTACAGACTCTGAACTAAATTCTTTCAAACAATAAACTAGCCTTAAAACTAGCATGGCTCATGTTATTCTCAAAACAATATCCAACCCTTCCCAGCACTCATATGACCCTGTACTGATCCCTGAAATGATACCGTTTTGAAACTAACAGAAACAAACAAGGTTTTAATTAAAAAAAACAGCCTCTCAATAACAGAAACCTTCAAATTGTTATTTTTGGCCAAAGCTGGACACTTGCAGACATGTTATCACTGACCAGACTTAAAATGACCATTACTCAAAATCAGAAACTATTTGAGTTGAAGCACTGAACCATGAGAATACTTAATTCTTAGGTTTTGCTTTCAGAAGAATAGCTATTCACAGTTTCTCAAAGATTACATCTTAACCCTGGGAACCAACTCTGACAGCGCTCTGTTTGCAATAGCTATTGTTTGTCGACTGGCCAGGGTCATACAACATTCACTTCACCAACCAAAACAAGATGACTCAGTTCTTTCTTTTCTCTTTTCTTCTTCAATGGCCACTATTCATTTCTTCTGATGGTCTCATGCTTCGACGAACTTTATTAGAATTTAGTGATGGGTGGAACCAATTCTTTCCAAAACCTTTTCCATATAGAACATTCACCAACCAAGAGTTCAAATCAATCATCAAATATTTTATGCACGCATGATTTGATCAATCATATTCAATATTGATCTATGGGAACTGCATCTTGTGACAAGCTGAATTCTACTTATTGAAAGATTTCCACCTATCAATAACCATATTCTGATTTGACTTTGATTCACTCATCGGTTTGGTTTGATTTGCTTATTTCACAAATATGAATCCCATTTTAAAAAAATGATTTCCATTGGAAAGTTGCAAATGAAAAGATGGTAATAAAAATTTTTAAAAAAGCTAATTGCAGGTAATTATTTTTAACAAAAAATGAAGTACCATATTTATTGGCATTGAGAATGCCCCTACCTCAAAGACACACCTATTTTGACCTGCAAAATTTTGAAGGAAAAAAAACCCATAAAATTAAAGTCTCAGCACTTTCACGTATATTTAAAAATTATTTATGATATGTTTGTTTTATTTGTTTTATACTAAGTATTATTTGTACTCTTTATGCGGGAGTTCAGATTACTGTCAGTAATTGATTACCCTATTCAAAATAGGTCTATGAAAAAAGTAACCTTCGGCCTGGTACATTTCTGTGTCTTTGATGCTGGAAAATAAAGTAAATATTGTCCAACAAAAGGCGAGAGAAGTAACTTATTCATTGATCACCTCTTTTTCCAAATTTGAATTGTTCACCCCCAACACTACATGCTGCCAAAAGATGTTGGTAACGTGATGGTTTCTATTGAGTGACCTGTAATAATATAATAGGTTGTTTATATTTTGTTGTTTAATTTTATTTTTTTTGTAGTTATTATATATTCTCTTGGAACTGCAAAAAGCTTTGTTTGAATCTACCAAACAGAATCTAATACTGTTCTTCCATATAAATAAATTTGAATAAAGAAGGGATAAGAAGGCGTTTTTAATGTTATGATAATCTTATGATAATCTTAGGACAAGTTGATTGGAATCAATGTGGCCACTTTATTAATTCATGATATTCTTTTGTATTTCTGAGTTTATAGATTCACTGTATTCAGTACAATTTCAGATTGTATCTTTGTGTTTTTCTTATCAAAGATGTATTTTCAATTCATGTCCCAACCATCAATTCCTGAAGCAGGTCAAGTATCTTTGAAACTAAAGAATTAAATATTTAAGTCTGCTCTTAAAAA
>VCCN01007085.1:8507946-8522897 GCA_006491835.1 Architeuthis dux | reverse complement strand
GCAGAGGCAACTCACTAGAATGCAAAGGCAGAGGCAACTCACCAAAGGCAAAGGCAGAGGCAACTCATCAGAAGCAAAGGCAGAGGCAACTCACTAGAATGCAAAGGCAGAGGCAACTCATCAGAAGCAAATGGAGAGGCAACTCACTAGAATGCAAAGGCAGAGGCAACTCACCAGAAGCAAAGGCTTCAGTATGTATTATTCATAACCTAAGCACTCAAAATCTCTCCCTTACAATCCTTCCTTTCAATAAAGAATAATTCAAGACATTCCCTGACATCTGCAGTTATCAGTGTGCATTTTTTTAATTTTTTTCAATTTTTTTAATAGTTCATATCAGGTCTACTTCTCTACTCAAATATGCACAGAAAGAATAATCTATCAAACTTATTATCTTGCAGAAAGTCTTCACAAAGAAAATCTATTTATTGATATGCTTGGTTTTACCTATCTTCCTGTGTTGTGTATGACAAAGCTTTGATCTTTCTATCACAAATTGCCTTGCTATTCATGTGCCAATTCATAATCCTACTTCGATAGAAAACTCTATGCCCTTCAGAGGACCTAAGGCCCAATACAAAACTTTTGAGAAGGTTGGAAAATATTATGTTCTAAGGAAAGCTCTGTCTGTTTTTATTTAATTTGTATTTATTTTTGCTTGAACAAGGCAGCTGAAATGCAATCCCTATCCTGCTTTTACAGTCAGGACACTTAGCAAACAATTCAATGTTAGCCATATGACTGTTCATAGCACTTTCAAGAAGCTAGGAAAAGTATCAAAGGTTGGCAAACCGACAGCAATTGTTCTCAGCAGGCTCCAGGTGCCTTTTTTGGACAGAGTTGTTACTGGGGATGAGAAATTCGTGCTTTTTCACAATGTTAAGTGCTATCATCAGTGCCTCAGTAACAATGAAAACAGCTTTGGGGAGAAAACGCCCGTCCTTAATGAACAGAAAAGGGGTCATTCTTCATCAGAATAATGCACGTCCTCATACTACTCAAGTGACGAAAGATCTCATAGAAGCATTCAGCTAGGAAAGAATGATTCAGCCAATATACTCTCCTTACCTTGCTCTCTCTAACTAACATTTGATTAGGAATTTGCAAAACCATTTTGATAGACAAAGACTCACTTCAAGAGAAAACGTTGAAATTCAATTAGGCTCTTATTTCAGGTCAAAATCAAAGGAATTATACAAATCTGGTATTGAAAAATTTGTTGATAGATGGAATAAGGTTATCAAAGGCAAAGGAGATCATATTAATGATTAAGTGTACCTTTAATCTCCATTATATTTGTACTTTCAAATAAATTGAAACTTTGGTCATAACTTTCATTACATTCTGATACTTTGTATAATTGGTGTAACCATGTACAAATTCATCATTTTTTTTATAGACAGAACATTGTACAGGGAGAATGGCAGAGAAATGGAATATTTTCTACGAGGAATGTTATTGTAGTAAAAAAACAGGAGGACCACAGCACAGAGTCTCTTTAAAACGGGAGAACCGCAAGGCACACAGTCTCAATCACGTGACACTTCTCCCAGCACGACACCGGAAAACAAACTCTTTTCTCACAAATCACTATACACCAATGTCGTTCTCTGACCACAGTCAAAACCAAAATCGGCCCACTCCTGCTTATATCACTCTCTAAAATGATTTAAGGGCCTGTATGCGAAGTGGCTGCTGCAGCAAAACATGAGTGGGAAGCCTGGATGTTCCAGCAGTGCCGCTACACAAAGTCTCTTCGGCTGTGGCTGGGCAGAGGTCTCCAGTTCGATCTCATGGTCAGCACTATTGTTACAGTTATCTTTTGTGAAAATTTTTAAAATTAAGGATTTTAGTGTTTTGTTTTTCTTCATTAAAGTTATTGATTTGGAAACGAAATTGATGCTTTGTCACAATATTAAGCACTTACTACATACAAATAGAACATTAAGGATATGTTCTATTTCTAAATTGCAAAGATACTCCATGGGGCCAAATAGATGTTATTATTTTAGTAGCAGAAAAAAGACAGCTTAGTAAGCTATGTAGCATAAATATCCTGGTAAGAAAGGGACCAGGGTAGAAGAAAAGCAATCTTATAACCTAGATTACTTCTCTCCATGAACTGTCTTTGATTTGATTCTGACCAAAAAAAGAACACAATATTCTGTCATATCTTGAGCCACCTTATTAAAAAAAAAAGAATAGAGAAGAATTATTAAGTTAAAAGCTCTGAAAAAAGGTAATGCATTCAAACTTTGTTTAATATCTCCTCACAGTTCTCTGTAATATACAATTAATGTTATTATTAATCTTTTGCTACTATCATCTCAATTTTTTGTTGCTTTTTAGCACAACTAAACTCAGGCCAGTTTCCCTTCAGCAGTGAGTAAATAAATTAACAGCATGGATCAGAATAAAGAATAAGTTCCCGGTGAGAATCAAACTCATGACCCTCCCTGACAAAGGGAAACTGACCTGAGTTTAGTTGCAATAAAAAGCAGCAAAAAATTGAGATGAAGGTAAATAGTAGCAAAAAAATTTATAATGATGATTTACAATACTAATAAAATAAATAAATCAATAAATTGGATTGCAATTAATGTTCTTTAATCAAATGTTGTTTATGAATATCTTCAAGTTGAGCAAGGTGATTTCTGATTCTTTTTGAACAAGTCAAACATCAGTTGCTGTTAGTATAAATCAGCGTTTCTTTAGGATAAAACCCTAAAATAAATAGTTTGTTTCACTAAGTTTTATAGGTTTGATAAAATGTGAATTCTGCTCATTCAGAATTCCCAAGTAGAAACTGTCCAGACAAGTTGAAAGGCGTCCACAATTTAAATGTCTTGAAAAACTGGAATTTCTTAGCCCAATGATAAAGTGCTTTAAATTGCAATTTAAGTAGGATATATAATTAAATTTGATTACAAAGCAGACATTAACAATTTTAAATGACTCCATGCAAATTATTTCTCTGTCAGATTTGAACTAATAAATTATTTCAGGCAAAGTCAGAATAGTCCGCTCAGATGGTGTAATGGTTAGCATGTATGCCTCACACTGGGTTCGATTCCCGGTATGAGTGAAGTGTGTGGAAAAGTCTTCATCAGGACAAATTTCCCTGTGCACTCAGCCGCTAATTGAGTACACTCTAAGCTGTGTGATTATAGGGTGGAGGTCTCCCTTTGGTGGACTTGCATCCTGCCAAAGGGGTGGTCATAAAAACTTGTAAGAATAAAGTCCTGGTCTCGACCAGACTTGAAACTTGCAAGGATCACTAAGCTGACTCATGCAACAGAAACCAGGTATTTGTCACTGGGTATATACTTCATTGGAAGTTGTCTCTTAAAAGACGGATGCTTTACATAAAGTCAGAATAATATTAAATGATGTAACTACTACTTCTTCATTTGATACTGTGCCTCCAGGATACAATGAGTCAGTACTCTCTGGTTGTTTCATTCTGTTCATCTATTGGCTTACAGTAATTTTTCATGTTAGATCAAGATAGAATCTTTCTCTCAAAATTGAATAATCATTTTTATCTATGTAACCATGATGTTGAAGTTGTCAAATCATCTTTTTTCATCATCATCAGCTGTCTTAAGTCCACTGCTGGACAAAGGCCTTTCCCATCTCCTTCCATGACGACTTTGATTATGCTAACCTCTGCCTTTTCTATCTCTTAGTTATTCCTAGCCTTTGCTCTTTCCATGGCTCTCTGTGCGATTCTAAGTTGGTTCTCAGTTAATTTTGTTAATTTCCATGTTTCGCATCCATAAGTCATAGCTGGTATTATGCAACCATTGTATACTTTACGCTTTAAGCAGATTGGCAAGGTGAATGCTCTCCAACCTATCATTATGCATTGTTTTATTTTGCTGTCATGGTCTTTCTCTAACTTTATTACCTGTCCTAGATCTTTTGGGGGACTTTATTGTTGAACATTACTTTTGTCTTGGTTCTGTTCATCTTTAAGCCTACTTTTTTTACTTTCTCTATTCAGTAATAGAGTACCCAATGAAGATCCAACTTTCCACACCAGAAATGGTTTTAATTATTTTCTGTTGGAAAAATGTGTGCTTTTCTTTTGGGTGCAATTTGTATAGAAATCTGTAATGTAAAATTTTAGGAGATTGTGGACGCTCTCTTTATCAGATCACTTTGGCTGACGCATTATTTACTCATTTACTATGGTGGACCAAATATAATGTATAACAGTACGCAGACCAGATAACATAATTCAGGCCCCCACCATTATAGCGCCATTCACGATATAATACTGGTGGATAGTTAACCCTAATATTTTTACCTGTTATATTATGGCCCACTCATCCAGAAAACTGCGAATTAAAAAAAGAATTCATCAAAACGCACTTATTATGACTAAAATATTAAATTTCTTCAATTTGTATTTACTTTTCCATAACAAAACCTCTCGAAATATTGACACCCATTGAAACAAAACTACTGAATCACATATGACGGGTTAATCAATTTTTATAACATTTATAACAGGTATTTCATGGGCAATCCTATAACTTACCTTAACTGCAGCATCACTGACTTGATGAACATGTTTAAATACTGACTGCTGGTTATAAATGACTGCTCTGACTCCTTAAATTTGTCTTCAAATGACTTTCCACTATATTCATCATACTTCGAAGCATGAGTGGTTGTATAATGCCCTTGAATGTTAAATTCTTTTGCCACAACTACATGTTGCATACAAATCAAAGATCTTGGTTTTCCATTCACGTCAACAAAAAAGTACAAGATTTTCCACATTTCTTGTACCAAACGGTGCACTTTATTAACTGCTCTTCTCTTTGAAAACATTATTTCGCTGTGTATGGATATATACTCGAGTTGCAAGTGTCAACATGTGTGTGCAATCGCAAGTATGGGAGTAGTGATAAAAGCAGTGCTCAAATGTATCTACCTGATTTGACTAGCTAACTGCTTGTATACAATTAGAGAGAATATTTTAGTCTGCTGGAGCTTGGAATCTCGATGTAAAGTTCCTGCTCACTGATTGGATAATAATTACACTTATCTACCATGTGATCCTGTTCCTGACTACATCCACACATGGTTTTAATCTTAAAACTGATTTTTTATATGGTTTGAATTATTTTCCGTTGGAAAAATGCGTGGTTTTCTTTTGGGCGCAATTTGTATGGAAATCTGAAATGTAGAATTTTAGGAGATTGCGGACGCTCTCTCTTTATTAGATCACTTTGGCTGACGTATTATTAGATGATTTAGATTAACTTTAACCTTGGCTAAGGTTATGTAGATAAAATTGAAAGAATTGAAAAATATTAATTTGAATTTTTTTTAAATTTTAAAAAAAGAAAATTTTATTTAAATCAATAGAATATTAATGTATTATTTAAATATTAAAGTTTTGGCACTATCAGAGGACCGAAATTCATTAGCTGCCCTTTTCTTTTAAATTTTGAGTGATGTCATTGTTGTGATTTGGTTGTTTTCTTGCTTAATTGTATTTTTTTAAAAATTTTGCAGAGCTGTAATTTGAATGCGAGTAGAGAAAGAACGAAAGAATAATTTATTTTAATATTTTAACACAGAATAATTTAATAATAATTTGATACAGTATTCTGATAGTGCCCAGCAATGAATAAAATTTCTAACTCTTGTTTTTGTAAAAAGAAAGAGATTTTTAAAAATAAATTATGCCATAATGTAAGGAAGGTGGTCCCAATTGTGATGTTCCACGCCCTTGCACACTCAATGTTGGAAACAGCGCACAAATAAAAACAACGTAATAATTTATTTAATTCAAAGCAATAACAATATAATTTATGTATTTACTTTTGTTTTATTTCATTAATTCTCTTCTTTCTTTTTATTTGTGTGCTTTCTTTTGGCATCGAGTGGGTGAGTGTGTGGAAATTTACAATTGGTACCACCTTCCCTACATTGTGCCAAATTAAAAATAAAGGACAAAAATTAAATTAAATTAGAATTGTAGAGAAGGAATTGAATGGGATGCTCTAAGTATGTTTAAAATTGAAAAGTACAGGGAAGTTTATTTGATGGAAATTTTTTGTATTCTTTTAATAAAATTGGTGTGTCTTTCATATGTGAATTATTGTTTGTTTTATAATGTTCAAGAAAAGATATGGATCAGGTGGAAATCAAATGAGGTGCAATCATGGTAGTATTTGGGATTGAAGGGAAAAAGGGAGTTAATGAATTTTACAGAAGTTTTTAGGTACGAATACATTTTTCAGCTATCACCAATTATGCCATAATGTAAGGAACTTAACAAGCGACCTGCCGCAACCCCCAATCCTCTGACAGTGCCAAAAGCTCTCATTTAATTTATATAAAAATTTAAACTTTTTAGATTTAAAAAAAAATTCATATTAATTTTTCTATTTTTTTCAATTTATATTAATTTTTCTATTTTTTAAATAATGCTTTGTAAAGCACAAAATATGACTGATTCAGCAAATGTGGCCAGTGGACTGCATGTTTGACACTCCTGCTCTACATTGTTTGCCAGTTTGTACCTGAGATTTATCATGAGACTATATCTTTAAAATAATTTCAATTTTTTTTGTTTTTGACGTAGATCTTTTTCCATCAGATTATTGGTTTATATCTTAAGCCTTAAGTGATTAAAAATGTAATACCACATGAAAGAACTTTTGTCACATTAACAGTAATTTTCACATTCATTTTCTTCCCAATTCATGAAAATCCCATTTTAATTCTTTTGTTAAGATAATGATTAATACTTCAAAATAAATAGTTTTAGAACTCTTTATTACTACTTCTGAAGCTAAGGTGACTTCAGAATCATCGATGTAGCCATCATTAACACATCATTCCATATATAATTTATTGGATCAAATTTACTTTCAAAGTTAAAATTTCTCTTCTTTTTACAACTATGATTATTTGTTGGAAGAAGTCAACTTTAGCACAAGGCTGCATTTAGAGGGTACTCAGCAAGAACTGAGCTCACTGTCTATGGCTTGCAAGGCTAGTATAACACTAATCACTGTATTATCTTGAGTACTTCCAAGAGGGTATACATACATACATACATATATATATACATACATACATATATATATACATACATACATACATGTATGTGTGCATTATGACCAAAACATGTCTAATGTCCACCAAACAGCTCTTACCTGATCAGGTATGGACTCTACAAGATCTAGTTTCCTCTGGGATCCAGTGCCAGGATGTTAACATCAGTGCTGCAAGTTACGCGGTGGAGGTTCTGCAAAGCAAAATTTGTGCACAATGGGATTGCGATCTGGAGAGTTTGGTTGCCAGGGCAACACAGTGAAATCTTCTTCATGTTCCTGAAACCATTCCTGTACAATTTGTGCAGTGTGGCAGGGCACAGGTTAAAAGATTCCACTGCCATCATATAAGACTGTTGCCATGAAGGGATGTACCAGGTCTTCATTGATATTGGGGTAGCTGGTTTGTGACCAAGCAGCTTCCAGATGAATGAGAGGACACAGCAGGACGTTGCCGAACCTATCAGACTGCCTCATTTCCCAGGATAACAATGCACATGTACACTACTGTCCACTTTATTCAGGATAAAGTGAGACTCTCAGACCAGGCGACCTTCTTCCATTGATACACTGTCCAGTTCCAACATTTGCATATCCATTGAAGATACCTTTGGCGATTGATATTGGTTAGCATGGGTACTCTGACTGGCCTGCAGCTACATAACCCTAAATGCAACAAGGATCACTGTACTGTGTGTTGTGATGCATTATTTCCTTCTTGATTAAAGCCATCTGCAATTTGTACCACAGTAGCCCTCCTTTTGGCTCGTACTTGGCAGGAAAGCCAACCCTTTAATCACCAAAAGCCTTGTCGATGGTAGATGATTTTTCCCTCCTTGGACCACTACCATTATAGGTACTCCCAACAACTCAATGTAAGCACCCAGCAAGCCATACCATTTTGGAAATGCTCTGACCTAGTCTTCAGACTATAGCAATATGGCTTTATCAAAATCATTTAAATCTTTCTTTTTGCCCTGTCATTCTTGCCTCATGTCACTGATAATAATGTTTTGGCTCATCACTGTATGTGTGTATGACCATAGACAAGATGCTACCGAAAGATTTGGTGAATTCAATCATGAATTGCATAACCAAACACCTAGTTTCCACTGTCTTCTTTGAAGTACTCCCTTTGGATCTGTCTGATCTTACAAAGGGTACTGCTCATAATGACAGCAGTAAAGGTCCAAGCTATATTCTGTTCATGCACACTTTTCAAATTCCCCAACTTCTAGGTAGCATCTTATATATGTGTGTACACACATGCAAGCACTAACAAAAATGATACTTCCATTGGTTTGTTTATGCCATGGAAAGTTTAGTCCATTTACCTAACAATTCAAACAGTGAATCCACTTCATTTACTTCTTTGATATTCCAAATTCTATACAACATTAAATCCTTTTTTTTGCCAATACAAAACATTTAAAATTTTGAATATATCTCATTTCATTAACCTTTTAATGACAGCACATTTTTTTTTTACTTAAAAGATTCCTATTCTTATTTTTCACTTACTAAAATTTCTACATATACAGGGTGGTTGAAAAGAAACTCCCTATTGGAAAATGGTAATAACTTCATTAATTATTGGTCGATTGTAGTGAAACTAGCTTTACATTGGACCATACTATGGTAGAATTCACCTGCTGTATAGTAGGCACCAATTTCTGTAAACGTTTTGGTAAGGCCTTGATAGACTTTTACAGGAAGTATGGTGGTATGTTGGCCATAATATTTCGAATGCACTCCTCCAGTTGATCCAGAGTTTGTGGTGGCATACTTCCTTTTCCCACCCCCACAGGAAGAAGTCACAGGCCATTCATTTCTAATAGAGTTAATTCTCACCCACCGTGTAAGTTAGAGACAGAAGTATCCCTACTACTATACAGAGAACTGAGTAAACACTTCTGTCTATTCCACAATCAAGCGATAGTTGTCGAATGATCTCACCTTTGATTAGTATAGGTTATTTTTCATGTTAAAATTCTATTAATAGAACAGATTTTATAGGTAGAGCAACAAAGATATCAAAAATGTGTTTCTACCTAGAGAATATGTACTGATAATATATGATAAACATTATTACACTGGAAAAAAATCAGAAACAATGTTGGGTCTTTTGTCACCATAATAATGGTTTTTCAGCCAGAAATAATTTTTCTGATATCATCCTGTGGTGATGGTAGCAATGCAGAAGCCTTTTAATGTTCAAATTGTTTGCTTCCGGTTGTGTGTTTTCCATATGATGCATTAAGTCATTTAAGAATGAATATTTGGTCTGTAATTCTTACTTTCGTTTACATATATATTTTAATGGGATAGAGAATTTTAACAGCATTGAATGTCTGGTTTTGCTTAATATAATTCTTAATTTACAGTTTTATATAGATACTTATGAGAAATAAGTAACATTTTTGATTAATGGATTGACTGTATATATTTATATATATTTTATAGTATTCTTTTAGGCCCGATTAGCCATATTAATCAGAAGTTTGTATAAAATCAAGCGGGTCTTTGAAATTACTAATCTGACTGGAATTTACAGGTGAAAAAAGGATTTATAAGTGTCACTGTATGTTCTATCCTCTTTTGGCACCCTTGGTTCTAGAACCATGCCAGATTATACATTTGGCCGGACCAACAGAGGTCAGATAATGATTCAATAATACATCTCTGAGCCACTAATTATGCAGATCTTTAAAGAATTAGGATTGTTAGATTGATTGATTGATTGTTTTGTTTAATGGCACATCGACCCTTGGTAGGTCATTTAGTGCCGAATTCAGTAGGGGGGGGATCCCATGTCCCCCTGACTAGAGACTTGAGAGAGGAGAATCCCAAATCCCTGTCACTGAGACAAATGCCACAAGGACCGGGATAAAGGAGGGGAAGGGCTGGAGATCCCAAAAGCTTCTCAGGACGAATCCTGAGCATGCTAATGGTGATAACCTCCCGACCAGCTGGCCAAGATATCCTGTGCAACTTCTCCCAGGACGATACCCAATCTTGCCACAAGGACCGCCGAAGGGCTGTAGCACAGATAATCCACTTTGATCCTAGCCACAGCTAAGATATCCTACGCAACTTCTCCCAGGAAGATACCCGAGCATGCCACAAGGACCGCCGAAAGGCCGTGATTCTCTGAGGTTTCGAAGTACAGATACTACACTTTGATCTTAGCCAAAAGGCTGCGAAGTGATCTAGGATTGTTAGAAATTTAAATTAAACAAATATTGATATTAATAGAAATGATATAGTTTATTAAAATGAAACGGATACAGTTATATTAATTTAAGGTTCTCCTAGGGGTACATTGCCAATACAAAGCTGTTTCATCCGCATTATACTCTTGTTTGGGACTGAGGTTCTTGTCATCGATGAACTTAGCAAATTTGTCCACATACTCAGCTGCACCTTTGTCATTTGTGGACTGTTTTTCTCTGCACTTTACACACAGAGATTCCATCCGTCACTGTACATACACTAATGTTCTAATTTAAATTCGTTATGGTACAACACCCCACACAACTACGCAATTGATTTGAGTACACTCTAAGCACTGTGGTCACTCAGTGAGCTAGTATGAGAGCTGCAAGAAATTTAAGTGTATGCTTGTAATTTTATCCTGGTTAAAACAGGTGCCACAAAATCAGTGGTGTTTCTGTAGTAAATAGTTCAAATCAGTTTTGGCACAAGGCCACATCAGCGAAGTACCTTTTTTGGAAGGAACTTGTAAGGTTGCAAGATCAGAATAACCAACAATTTATGACAAGGGTTTTTTTTTTTAGCAGAACTTCTATAACTCTGAACTTCATTCTTGCTCTTTTGTTCCCTCCCACCAAATGTAGCTTTATATTATTGTTCCAAAACCTAAATTATTCTTTACCTTTACCGCTTGGATGGTGTAATGGTTAGCACATCTGCCTCACACGCAGAAGTTCCTGGGTTTGATTCACGGTATGAGCGAAGATTGTGGAAAACTCTTCATCATGACAAATTTCCCTGTGCAGCTATTTGAGTACACTCTAAACAGTGTGATTAGGGTGGAGGTATCCCTTCGGTAGACTTGCATCCTACCAACAAGGTGGTCATAAAAACTTGTAAGAATAAAGTCAAGTCCTGGTCTCGACCAGACTTGAAACTTGCAAGGATCACTAAGCTGGCACATGCAACAGAAACCGGGTGCTCGTCACCGGGTGTATACTCCATTCGGAGTTGTCTCTCAAGAGACGGAGGCTTTACTAATAAAGAAAAGTCAAGTCAAGGCTGATGTAGGTCAGTCATCTTTTATTTCAACATGAAAAGATTTACACCTTTGCTTTTAAAAAAAAAAAAAAATTGAAAAAAAATTGGGAAAAAAGAAAAACTTGATTATTTTACAAAATATTTGATCAAACATTATCACGGGATTTTGATAGGTACATTTATTGATTGTTCCGAAGACAGTTTTAACATAACCAAAGTGATTTTGAGAACAGATGTTTTTGGGGGGTGAGCTGCTGAAATGCAGCCCACAACATCACACGAGGCGCAGTTCACCTTTGCTTTTAATTTACATTTTATTTTCGTTTACACTTTTTTAAAAATTTTCAGTTTTAATTATTTTTTTTTTTCCAATTCTTTCTTACTTATTTATTCAAGTGGGCTTTTTTGCCCTTACACATATTTTTTTTTTTATTTAGATATAAGCAAAGAATGTGACATATATACAAAGTCCCAATAAAATTTTCTTTTAACTCACACAGACACATTCATTCGTAAAAGCCCTACTCAGACAACAATACACTTTCATCCTAGTTATGGGGGGGAGTGGGAATGGGGTAATGGGGAAGGGGGACCAACAGAAATTTGTGATATTGAATTAGTCTAAATCATAAAAATAAAATACTTTTAAATTCTACAGCAGCTTCTTGATAAATTTTATAACTTATAAGAAAAAAATGTTATTGTCTAATTCAATATTAACATTTTAGTAAAGTTGTAAGTACATTCAGAGAGCCTGTGAAAGCAATTGACTTTACAGCATTATCTTTGTTGAGCAGGTGAAATGTTGTTAATAGTTAGCAGAAGTAGCATAACTCGAGTTATAAGACATACTTTGCTGCATTAAAATGAATTTTTATTGTTTTATTCCCTCAATATTTTTGCATAAAGTTATATAATTCATTCAGATATGACAATGGTTAGTCGCCCTGTAAATAAAGCACCGGAGTTGAAGCCATAAGGTAGACTTTAATTTTCCATCTTACCAAGAACTCAAATGAGTATTCAGATTGTCAATCTAGCTATAGGCATTTATAATACGAGAGTATTGTTGATTTTACAAACATACAAATGATCTGACCGTAGATGGCGTAAAAGACTTGCCAAAGGTCTAGATGCCTGCTCATCAGCTTAAACCTGAGCCAGCCATGGCTAGTTTAAGATTATTTATCCCCCATCCCCATAAGGGCAGAATGTGACATACAGTCGAGTTTAGTGTTGGGGGACCGTTAATTGAATGTGCGAGTAGTGCCAGAAATTGTCCTCAGCGCTTCTCTTTAGAACACCTCAGGCATTGACCCTGACCATATCCCTTTTAAGGGCAATAGGGAGGTGCAGCCTGGAGGGGATGGACCTGCTAGAACTAGACATTAAGAACCAACATCTATACTAGCTGAGCTGGATCATCATACTTAAATTACATATAAAAAATGAGAGGCTATATTGAAAACTGAGGCAGAAGGGACTGAATTTTAAAAAATTTCTGTGAAGAAACAATGAACTAGGGTAGGGAAAAATTTCAAGGGTCAGTGGTGGGGGTGGATTGGAAAAAAATGTTGGTCCCACGCTATCAAGCAACAGATTACAAACACCAAGACAGAATCCAAAGTACAAACTTAGATGTTGGTTGCTCCAGTTACAGACAGGAAAGTATAAAATTTAAAAAAAAAAAAAAAAAAATCTGCCCCTAAGAGAAGGGATTTTCTTTTAAATTAAACTAATCAAGTACATTAAGTATGAAAAAAAAGAAAAAAGAATTCAACAATAATAAATTTGTTTAAAAAATGTCACTTTTTATTTTAATTTCAAGTGCTTCAAAATTTGGCAAGAATGATTTGTGTTTAATTTTATAAAATTTTAAACTCATTTACTTTTCAAAATTATTTGCAGTGGGTCTAGTTTATTCAAGTGAAAAGATTTACTGAGGGTAGTAAGTAAAAGAATGATTGGTTTATAGAAATATACATTACTGGGCAGCTGTACAGAAAATTTAAGGGTTGATAACCACTATGACTTTAAAACATTTGCAAAATCTTTAAGAATTTTTTTTTGTTTTTTAACTAGTAAAAATGAAAGTTTCTACAAAAGTGAATACAAAAATGAACATTCCCTTTAAACTTCCGATTGGTTCTGTGATATATTTATTTTAATAACACAACTCCCTTATTAATTTCTTGCATTTAAAACTGGTTCCTCTATCTTAAATTTCTGTCCTCATAGAAATTACTAATGTATAGTCCCAAAGCAGAATTCAGTTTTTACACTATTCAACACTGCAATTGCTGTGGGGATGTGAACAGACATACATTTGCCTGAATCTCATCCAGTGATATAGTAATGTAACTGATTAAAAAGAAAAAGGTTTTACTAAAGGAGTCATGAACTACAACTTTAACCCTTTTGCACATACTACTATTTGGTAAAGGAGTTTTTTTTACAACCTGATATTTACAGAAAAAAAATTATTTAATAAATCTTTTTTGATTTATAAAAATTACATAGCAAGATAATAAAAAAAATGAGCATATTTTTTAGATTTTATTCTTAAATTTTAAAACTATTTGTAAATCACTCTTCAGTAAAGGAGGTAATAATTGAAAATATTTAAAAATAATTGTCACTTTTAGCAAACAAAAAGCAACAATTATTTTGTTTTCATTGAATACAAGATCCCATCTTTACAAACCGAGAATATATTTCATGTGTCAACTTTTTGAAAAATGAGATCTAAAGGCAGAAAACCATTTGCGAGAGTGAGAGATTTTTATCAGGTGAAACTGATTTTCATCAAAGAACCACACATAAGAAGTTAAAGAGAAATGGTAACACAATTAACAAGAACTGTTTTGGTGTGGACGAAATTTCATAATGTCTTTTAGTGCAAATGTCAATAGTTATAAATTTGGGGGAATTATATTTAAAACAAAAAAAAAAAGAAAAGTAATTGAAGGAAGGAGAAAAGGGATGTGTAGGGACATAAAAAAGCAATAACAGTTGTAGGTTTTTTTTTTTTCAAAAGACATTTTTTTGTATTTTTTATTTATTGATTATTTTATTTCATTTTTTTTTCTGATATCAGGAGCAACCAACTAGTATATAATCCTGATCTTGTGAAAGATACAAAGCCTGGGTTGTTTTATAGCAACAATACAATTTCTTTACATTTCTTCAGCAGTAGTTGTAGTAGTGATGATTGTTGTGGTTGTAATATTGTGTAAGGTACAGTCCTTGAAGTGTCAAATGATATGACGGAGCAATACTCACACACAACCTGACTTTCACACACAGCCCACAGCAACAGGGCTACCAAACCAACCAGTGTTATGGAATCTCAATAGGTGGTGCCTGTATTGAGCAGGAGGAGCTGATAAGGATGGGGTGAAAAAAAAAAAGAAAGAAGATATACTTCATTACATATTTGGGAGGTCATTCTTACTCATAACTCTATGGACATCTTTCCCAGAAGCAAGTAGTAATGTATACATAGCTTTGACAATGAAAATTAGTAAATAAACTAAAACGGACTAAAATCACCTAGCCAAAGTTTTGACAATAAATTCACACTTAGAAACAATTATATAAACCAATGAAATCTTC
>VCCN01007085.1:8464467-8499857 GCA_006491835.1 Architeuthis dux | reverse complement strand
TTTTTTTTTTCTCAAGAAAATGGCCATTATTTTTCTTACCAGCAGTTACACACGTGCAGTAATAATTATCAATAATCATTATCATCTGTATGGAATGTCTAAGAGTTCCTGCTCTGTGATGCATCGAAAATTAGATGCAACATACTTGGCACATAATTGTGTGTTCTTTTTGTTTTTTTTTTCATTTTTAATTTCTTTTTGTTGTTTTAATTGTCTTTATATTTGTTTCTGCACCCATCCCCCTCCTTCCTTCCTTCCCAAATTGCTGTAACAGATGTCTTTTTGTCATTTAAAAAAAAAGTCTTTTGATGTGATTGTTGTAGCTGATACATTTTTTTTTTTTTTCATGAACACCATTCACAAAACTTTGTTTATTTGTACTTTGTAATTACTTTAGCCAGTGATGTATACCACCACTACCATACCATCATCACTCTTGTGGCAAAATTTACACACAATATTGAATAACCCAGGATGAACTGTGTTCACTGTTCAGCTGTTCAGCTGTTATCAAGTTTATTATGATTAATTACTACTAATTTATAGCCGTTGTTGTAAACATAATAGTTACTAAACAGAAAAATATTCAGAGCAAAGCAGGAAGGAGTCTGAGACACACTTGGAAAAGGTGAGACAAGGGGGCATCAATTTGGGACTTGGGAAAAAGGAAGGGATTCTCAAGAGTTTTGTGGTGGAGTAAACTAGATAATAATAAAATATTTCTTAAACAATACTTCAAAAAAAATAAAAATAAAAACTTGGAGGGAAAGATATAGGATGGGATATTACCAAAAAAAAAAAAAAAAATAACTGGTTTCTTGTCTCTAACAATTTTTTTTTTTTATAATTTCATGTCAGCAGATTCCAATAGTAAACTGTTTTGTTTTAAAAATTGATCATATATAATATTGAATCTTCATTGAAAAAAAAAAAAAATAAAGTAAATTTTACACACACACAAAAAAAAACAAAAAGATATATTGGCAAGCTTTTAAGAAGTTGATATTTTTGTCGTGGTGTCATGAATGAAGTTCAGGAGAGAACTTCTTAGGGCTGAGAATTAGATTTTACTGAGAAGGTATGGTCAGTCATGGATAGAGGAAGTAGGGTACTGAGGTGAGGGTGGCTTGGAGTCTAAGTGACCGGGAGGAGAAGTGGGAGGGTCAATCTTGTGAATATTCCAACTAAAATAAAAGCTTCTTTTTTTTTTTTAAGCACAGAAACAATAAATGAGCGAATAGCCAGGTGTGTTAGTTGTTTGCAGTTAGATTTTTTGTTTTTTACCAGCAGTTGGGAGTTTTCGTTATTTTTTTTTTAATTATTATTTTTTTTAAAAAAAAAGAAAAAGAAAACAAAAAAAGTTAGTTTGGTGCTTCCTTGATGAAATCCCAAGTTCTGGCTTTCATTTCATTAAAAACATTCTGCAACTTTGAACATTTGCTGTTTTTGTCTCTCCTTAATCTTTTACTGTTACTGGATGCTGTAAACATGAACACAACAAATGTTCTTGTGAAAATCTATCAAGTAAAGAGGCAGGGGTCCTGGATGTTTTTCTTAAGTGTTTTCTTTATAATTTTTCCCCCAGACTTTACAGATGTTCACTCTGACCTCAACAATTATTACTCGTCAGACTGCATCTTCTGTGGGGGAGTCTTTTTTTTTTTTAAATTTTTTTTTTTTTTTTTTTATATCTTATTTCAAATTTAGAAGCACCGTAACTTTATTTCATCAAGGATTTTTCATTTTCTTTCTTTTTTTTTTCTTCATTACCAATACCATTACATACACACAAACATGTATATTTATATATATAGTTATAGCAGAGGATTTTTTTTTTTCAAAATTTTTTTGTCTTCTTTTTCATATACATATAAATATACATGTAAATTTATATATACATTTTACACTTTTTATCGTAATTTTTTTTTTTCTTGGCAAGAATAGGAAGTAATAACAGCCATCCAATGTCGATGAGGTCGTGTAACAGGGAAACGAAAGATTCTGCCATCCAGTTGTTGGTTGGCAGCATCTTCCTCGCATGTGGAAAGTTTTCCAACAATGGTGACACACTGGTGTTTTGACGACACCTGTAAGTAACGTGTACTATGTACAGGATTATCGTGATAGGAGGGCCCACCGGCAGACGTGAATTAGAACAAACAATAGAGTCCATGAGTAGCGAGGAAAAGCAGAACTGTTTATAAGACCCATGTTCTTCGGACCAGTGGCATTTATTTCAGAGTTCTTGCTTCCAATATCGGGATTGTGCTTGTGGTCTGGAGCTGAGGGGGGAAAAAAAAGGAAAAGGGTGAAAAGGCGTTTAATAATAATAAAAAAAACTCACATGTATGCGATTAATTGATAATTTGTAAGGAAAAAAAAAGTATGACTATTGGAGATAAACAAAACGATTGGTATAGAAAATTACTACATGACAATTCAAAATTGGGGAAGAATTAAGAGAACCTGAGATTACAAGAGGAGGAATGTGACCTGGCTCTGAGAACCACTTGTTTTAAATGGTATTCTCATAAAAAATTAAGTTTTCTAGATTCAATTCTAAAAATTTCAAATTTGGAAATTTGCCAGACAAAAAAAAATTAGTAAAATTTTCTGGAACTTATGAAATTTTATAATTGAAAGTCCTTGTTGTCATCATTGCTTGAATTTAACTTATAAAATCTTTTATTCCTTACTAAATTTGATCCAAGATTTAAAGAACAAAAAGATTGGCATAGAAACTCAAGATATTTTCACTCTGATCAGTTTTTGTATCAGAAAAAAAGTATTAAAGCATATTAATAGTTCTAACAATATCAGTCTTGGTGCAGCTATTTAATTTGCCCTACAGAGAACAACAGTGTTGAATAATGTCAATGGCTCCAGTTGTCATCCTCTAGCTTGCAAGTGGAGACTGATAACTTCCGCTACTCATCCTCAAATTTCAACAAAACTGCCACAAATCAGGCCAAAGAGGAAACAGCAATTGTCTCAATGACAAAATGGAGGTTGTGAACAAAAGCTTATGATGAAAGAATTTAGTTTTGTGGAAGCAAACACAGCTTTAAAACTTTACTTTTTAAATGGTCAAGCAATCTTTTATGGCAATGGTATTTCCAAAGACGCTTGTCTTCAGCCACTCTTGCTTAAAGATTAAACTAAAATCAAAACATTCTTTCACTCTCGTTTTCTTAGGTTGGCGTAGATGAGAGATTTAAAGGTTTTGCTAAATAATTTGTACAGATGATTGGGAACCAGTGCAGGTAGAATTCATTAAACAAATAAGTCAACCAAAGTATCTATATAAAGTAAGCAGATTGCCAGATGTCCATTGTATATATTTAGCATGTGAAAAGATATAGTAAATATAATGATTTCAAAAGGTTTGTCATGTAAATTCTTATACATGTTCTGCTAGGTTATAATTTTGGCATCCCACCTCATAGAAGAGTGAAGTTCATTCACAGAGCTATGAATTAATGTTAGCACATAGAATTGGAATTTGATGATTAAAGTATCACATTTAGCAATTTTCGACCTAAAAGGTGCTCAAATCTGTATGTTGTACATTTAAAACCAAGAAGTGTCATGAATTAATGCAATCATTGCCAACGGACAGAATAGCGTTATAAATGTATAACTCACGAAAACAATTGTCAAGGAATCATAAATATAACAAAGGTTAATTGAAATAATAATTAAGCCTGAGTATTTAAGCATGGTTTTCGCCAACTAATATATATATATATATATATATATATATATATATAATCTAGTTATATATATTGTTAAATCCACATATATATATGTTTGTGTGTGTGTGTGTGTGTGTGTGAGAGATATGAAAAAGAGTGGGGTTGAAAACCACATTTACATTCTGGCACTGGTGGTGCATAACAATTTATTTGCATGCAATATGAAAAAAATCAGGCATAGCTAATTCAAAGTTAAACAATTTGTAATTCATATTTCCTTTAATAAGAGTCGAATAAAAAAAATAAAAAAAATATGCAAAAATTATTTTATTTTTTACTTACCAACAACCTCTGTGTCAAAGCTAGGCAGGTGTTTTCTTGTAGTTGTCCTAGTGGTAGTGGTTGGGCGCCTTGTCGTAGTCCAGGGTCGGGTGGTGGTGGGAATTCTTCTGGTTGTGGTGCTAATTCGCTTTGTATAGCTCATTGGCACTACAGAAATAAACAGATCTTGTTAAATTAATTCATTGATTAGTTTAATTAAAAACATTACAGAATTTGTTTTTTCTTTGTTTTTTCTGATCTGAAGTATTTTGCAAAAACGATAAAAATCAAGTTGAATTTAGATATTACAATAAATTTTAGGAATTATAAAAACTTCAATTTACAATTAAATATTCTAAATATTAATGGCTGTTTTAAATTTAAGACTCATGGACAAGATAATTGGTCATAAAGAGTGCAAATTTATTGAAAAGCTAAATTAAGAATCAGGGAGAGAATCTCTTGAGTACAGGGAATCAAATTTATGATTGGAAGCCTTGTTAGGGTTAGTGCAAAAGAACAAAAACAAAAAACAGAACATACATGTTGTGCGTTTTCCAGCAGTGTATTTTGGGCTGTTGTCATCTGCAGCTGTTGTTGTTGATGAACAGCAGACCTCCAGCTGTAAACGCATCCCTCTATGCTTGCAGGCACCACCCCACTGGTTGGCAATACCACTGTAAGGGCCCTCAGAGGTTGCTAAAAGAGAAGCAGAGAAGACCACATTAATCCCATTTTCTTTTTGTGTGTTTTGTTTTTTTCAATTTTAACTGGAATACAAAATTGTGATTATAATGCTATCTTTGTATAAGAAGATTAATTCATATGAGCACTATAAGGAAGGGAAAAAATAAGTTGTCATACAGAATTGTGGTGTGAGGGGTCAGAAGCCCAAGAAGGCTTTCGGGATGCATCTATGGTGTAAGGGGTCAGAAACCCAAGGTGGCTCCCAAGATGCATCTTTGTCTTTAAAAAGATGTGCAATTTCAACTTTCAAAATTTTAATGTGTATAACTTTAGTCACTAATATGTTTAGTCTTCTTCCAGTGATGATTCTGTGTATTACAAACTTAAAGATATTAAAATAACACTAATTAAATAATTTAAAGTTGAAAAATTCAAATTGGAATTGTGGACAGGTGACCAATACTTAGCCAAGCATATTCATCTTCAAGAGGAGAAATGGTATACATTTAGCAGCAGACCTAAAATCAGCCTCACTCTGAAAGGCTAGTGATATGAATGGCAGAGTTGATATAAATCCAAGGTTTCATTTTTACTTCCTCTTTCTACAGAAAAGGAGATGGGAAGAATTAACTGTACTGTATCAAAACCCCATCAGTTGACAACACACAATTTTTCCAAGCGGTATTATCAGTATTTATCTCCTCCTTGCAATTCATCTTGCTGAGATAAGGCAAGAAGAATCTATACTTTCACGTCACCTCCAATATAATCGATCATTCCAACTTTTCACTTAACGCAGAAACTGTTCAACAGATATAATCAGCTGCATACACTCAGGAGTAGTGAGAAAACAGATTGAGATCTTGTCACTTCCCATTCCAAGTGAACAATTTCCCATCAGATTATCTTTACACATCAATACCATTACCATCAATAGGTCATCGGAAAAATGGTTTCAAAGTACAGATCATTAATCTTGGCCAATGAATTTAGAGATCTGTATTGACTAATTTGTTATTAACATTTATTGAACTCTGAAAGCATATATTTGTTCACTAATTGTTACACTTTTAATGAAAATAGGTTTCTATTATTCCTATGAAGGAATCTGTCAAAAATTCATTCACGTGCTAATTTCTTATATTTGTGTCCCTTGTCCTTAATTTCTAGTCCCAGGTTCTTAATTATCTCCCTTTTTTTTCTTCTGTTTTGAAATGATAGAGAATAAAATTGGTCATAAAAAGACCCCGCTTATTTGCTACGATTATAATACTGTTTTTTTTTTTTTTCACTGGTATATTCTCCAACTGGCATCAGGTTGATACATGTGAAATTAAGTGTTCATGGTGTAAGGGGTCAAGACTGAGATTGAACTAAAAAGTAGGGATTGCTTTCAAAATAGAATTTATTAAAAACGGGAAAGGAAAGGCGTGTGATACTTACTGACAATGTAGTAACTCTTTCCAGCTTCAAAATCGGGTACAAATGGGAACGGTTGAAATCGACGTACGTGTAACGTAAATAACGTTGTACTGTTTGATTTCAAGCATTTGATTAACCGAATTGCATTTTTGGGGTCGTAGATGACACATTCTTCGTATTCGCTTTTTGTCACCTGTGGACAAACAAAAAAGTTAGATGAATATTGTTGTTAATGGGAAGCAGTTAAAGGAAAGAACAAAACACATTTTAAAAAAACAGGATAGCTAGAGTGGCGAAATAAAAACAAAAAGGAAAGAAGCAGGTGACTAAAACTATCAATTCGAACTACAGATGTTTGCAGGGTTGTAATGAAGATAACGGCCGTTGCTGAACATACACACTTAAACTTTTTTTTTTTTTTTGACAGGATACTAGAAAGACTATTTGTAAGTGTTGAAGAAGATACATCTGGCAACATATTTTATTTATTTATTCTTTAGAGGCGGTAAAAGACTAAAAAGAGATTATAGTAGTAAGTATGTAAGTGGATACATCTTGCAATACACTTTTTTTCCTTCTTTTTTGTGCTTTATAACAGCAAGAAAAAGAAACTTCATTTTTAGAGGTACTTAATATTGGAGGAAATACAGTTTGTTACCCACTGAAGTTTTCATTGAAGCGAAACTGTTTCTTCACAGTTGTAAAAGTAAGGTGTCTTTTGTAAGCGATTTTTTTTTTCTAGACACAAGACCAACTGTGTGCAAGGAATTGGGCCGGTACGTAAGAAAAATGATTAATACAAAATTTTCTTTGCAAGAAGTGCAAAGAGTACAGTAGTTAAACCCAAACCCATGTTACTAAAAGAAATGAAGTAGACATACAGCTTTGTCCGTTCACCAAACAAAAAAAGCTGCACACCCATGGAAAATAAACGGAGGAGCTGGATAATTTTTTTCTTCTTACAGTTTTTCCTTTTCATCATCCATCCACCCAAAGATAGATCCAACACCAATATATGTTATTCAAGTGTTCAATTAAAATCTGCTCTACACTGTTTTTTTTATACAATTACTTCAAAAATTTCCCCAGCCTATAAGCCATTTGAGTCAGAATATTTTATTCTTTCGCAGTTTTTTCATACAACACTCTTGTATCTAAAGGTGCAACGGTCGGGTAATGAATTAACATTAAAAAGAGAAGTGAAGGTATTGCTCTACATTGTAAGATAACCATGCTCGGAGACCTTACATAAATAAATATAAAAAATAATAATAATAATAAATAGCAGTAGCAATGTCTTCATTGCACGATTTATTTCTATTAGAGCAATCACCGCATCAGATCCCCACATGTCAGCAACACAATGCCATAGTAATACGTCATTGAATGAAATAGAAATGACAAGCTAACACTATTATCATTACAGCCACGGTCCATCAGGAAAAGAAACATATTTGCTAACACGCAAATATGCACATCACACGACGAGGTGTAGATATCAAAAACCGAAACGAATATTATCCCTCCATGGGTTAACCTTTTGGCCTATGCTAAAAAGGTAGTACATTTAACCTTTCCATGCAAAAGAGAGACAGCAGATTTGCCGTTACAATGGAATGGGACTGGTAACTGATTCCACTGGCATCTATCTACACATGCTTTCAGTGGATCCCCCAAACACCCTTTGAGATGGAATGGGGGTGAGTGGGGGAAGCTGAAAAAAAAATATCAGAGTGAGAGTGCTAGTTAACCCTGTCTTTTTACCAATGAGGCACATAAAAGAAGAGGTCAGGAGAGAAAAAGGTTGATAGGCCTTTAATCTTGACATAAATCAAGTGAATGAGGCTTGCAATGTCAAAGTTATCAGGGATTCAATTAGTGTTCACTAATAGGTCAAATGAACAGGGCCCTCCATCTGAAAAGCAGTCCCCTGATGTATTATCATTAACTATCCTTACAGGTAATAGACTTCTGAAGAAGAGAGGGTTTGTGACTGAGCAAACTTTCATTCCTATTCAGCAAGAGATGTCAAAATGTTTATTCTTTAGCCATAAGTTGAAGCCTTAATGTTACTCTGAAATATTTATTCACATAGTAAGCTGACAATATTTATTCACATAGGAGCTGACTGTTTGACATAGAGCAATGGTTAATAAGTTAATCTCACAGGCTGTGGCTAGTAAGTTTGATCCTCACTGGGTGCCAGACTGTGGAGCTAAGTAGTTTGATCCTTTTGTTTAAAAACAGAGTTTTTTTAGAAGTAGGTTTCTGAATGCAGCAGACAACCGAATCACACCAGCCAAAACATTGTGAAAAAGACAAGTTGGCACTTTACTGAATACCAACCAATGTTCACCCTCTTCACCATCAAAGATTAGTAATTATATTAATAATATAAATATATATTTTTTAATTAAGAGAGAGTAGAAAGAGGTAATGCTTTGTATTAATCAATATGTACAATTATTTCCCCCTGTCTCAGTTACACATTATATAGTCTGTACAATGGGCGATGCATGATAACTAAAAATTCTTTGGGTAGATTTTCTATTTTAAAATCTTTTTTCTTCTTTGGTTCAGACACAAAATCATTAACCCGGTGAAATACTTATTTAGAGTTTCTGTGAAAAAAAACCCACATGTTGTCAAAGGTTCTGTCTAATGAGGTCATGCCTTGAATATGAATGCTCGTTATAAGTTAGGGAAAAAAGCAACAGCTCTTCCTCAAGAATTTCATTTCACTTGTGTAAACATCATTTGCAGACTTCTTTAATGGCTTGCAAAAGAGAATAAGAAGGGAAATAGTTTGTGTGTGTGTTTCAGCAGAGAGGGGAAACATTTGTGCCAGTTTAAATTATTTCATAACATAAAGCAAGATTTTAAAAAAAATATATCCTGCTATTTCTAGCAATGAATGAAATAAATTAGTCATGGAGTAAATGTGGAACTCTCAAAAGTAATGCAATCTTGCTTATAGATAATTTACTTCATAGAATCGATGCCGTGTTCACAGTTTTCAAGCAATATCACAAATATGTGACAAACCAGTTTTGGATAATGTAGGGTGAATAAGCATAATTTGAAATGTATGCATTTTAATGTAAGTTAACTGTTTTTTTTCTCTTCCTCTCAGTGTTAGAGAGGTAACTCATCTTTATTAAAATTTAATTTTTGCTAATGAAACAACTACTAACCTTGATTTCAGCCTCACTATGTCCAAATTAGAGAGGGGAAGAATAAAGAATTTGGAGAAGAACCCAATAAGTTTGTATCTAAAGATTTCACAAAAAATGGCCATGTAGTTTCTACATTTTTAGTTCAACAGAAAAACTGAACTATTTATTTAGATATGTTATCATTTATCAGGACTTGAAAACGCTAAAATGCTAAAAGTGATGTAGTCCAATTTCTAATTGTTAGTAGACAACTTGATAACCTCATCTGACAATATAACTGCCTCAGGGATTTGGGTCTTCAAAGAAAGTATCTCGCAATAAAATATACTCTTAACAAACAAAGAGCCACCACAACAGAGGTTTACTTGATAAAGTACAAGAAAATGCATTGCATACAATATATTGTTAGTCCTATTAATTATTTTGCTGTTATGTGATTACTATTTTGACCTTTTAATGATACAGAAACATTCTTTCAGAAATATGCTTTTTCTGCTGCAATGAAAAAGCTATTTTTCATATTCCTCTTTGTATACATGCACATAAAAAAATGAAACGTTTAAAGGGAGATAACAGAGCATTGTTGAAAAGAAAGAACTTTTTATTTGTGCTCTTAAGTGGATTTCTCATTGTTTACAAAACTAATAAATTCTCACTCAAATGATTGAAGAGCAGAGTTCAATAACAGAATTGGATTGAATAGTTCCTCATCCAACCACCACAGTCAAAAGTGATTGGTCATTGATGATAAAATATAAATGAAAATAAAGTAAAACTGAAAAAAGAGCAGCCATTTTGACACAAGCTCAGGGAGAAAACTTTCCTGTCCCAACCCACTTCCCATTTATTTTAACACTTTCCCTGATTTCCTCACAATAATATTCGTTGAGTACTGGTGCCAATATTAATGCAACACAATCTCAAATTTTCTTCCATGTTTTGTTGTCTTTGTTTTGTTTTTCTTCATTCCCCTCCTATTTTTTTTTTTGTATATTTTGTTTGCAAGAAATGGTCAGAGTTGTCGAGGACTAAGAGCTTTTGATCAGAGCAATTCATTATATTTCTTAATTGTGCAATTTAACACTGTACATTTGAGCACTTACCCTGATTAAAATGCAAAGACTGTTCTTTTTTTTCCCCCCACTTTTCCTTTACACATATCTTGCATGTGTATTGTTATACTTTTAGTTGTGCCAAAAGCATAACAAAGATTTTCTTCACCCAATCCAATTTACCGTCAAATCCTGAGTGTACGTATATGATGAACCATAGGCAAAAGTTCATGTTTAGACAGGAGACAAATGAGATTTTAAACTAGACACTTTCCCTAATAAATGTCTTTGCGTTTAGTGTGTTTTTTTATTTGGGTGTGTTTTTTTTTAAGGAAGGCCAAGTGCTCATGGCACATCACAAATTAATAAAATTGAAAATGAACTTCAAGTAGAACAGGAGTGAATCCTCCTTTCTCATCCTAATAATACAAAAAGTATTTAATAAAAAAAAAAAATAATAAAAATCCCAGTAAGCTATCAACAATGGATAAAAGCATTTGTAAAATAGAACTAAAAAGCCAACTGGAAAATTCACATCTGAACAAGAAAGAAAACTTCATCAATCCTGTCTATGAAAGTGTTAAGTTCTGCAAATCAACTTTTAATTCTGGAACTAGTTCATTTACCAATTTGGAAGTATCATTCATCAATGAGGTTTAAATAAATGAAAGAAAATGAATAAAATAAAACCAAGACAAAGATTTTACTCTATTAAATTAAGAATTCTAAGAATGCATCCATTTATGGTATGAATGGATGCAGTAAAAGAGAGAAGAAAATATAATCTTTGATCTATGCACAAAGTATTTTTGTCTCTCTAGAGACCTTTTTGAGGGTGAGGGTAAAGAATGTAAATAGGATTTTAATATAGAACTAGTAGTTTATTTCAATTCAAACTTGAAGCTGAAAAATGGAAATAAAAAGATCCTGCAAGTAACATTGAAGACTTTTGGAATAGAATAATAATAATAAAAACCCTCAAGTAAAAAAAGGGAGGAGCTTGAATCTTTGGTTGGTTTGAACATAATCAAAGAATCTAGAACATACACTGAGTTCTAATTTGTGGATGATCATTGAAGAAATAGAAAGAAAAAGATCAGTTTTGCTTAGGTTAATGCAAGGTGCACAGAGTTGTTTTGTTGCTATTCTCAGTAACCAGCATAAGAAAGGCTTATAAATGATCAGGAAATTAATGTAAAATAAGCAGAACACAGTTCAAAAACTTTATCCAGAATGCAACACTATCATTACTGTCATTTATGCAGTGGCAGCGTTTTGTACCAGCCTTGGCATGGTTCAACTAGAAAAGGATGGGCAAAGTTTTTATATAAGTAATAATATCACATTAAGATTGAATTTTGAGTGCCAACTTTATGTGATCAAATGTTGAGGGATATTTGGAGAAGAAATTGTGGGTGCAAGGGTTGGGGTGGATAAAAGACTAATGGTCTGATTATTGGATTCAGAATGAAAACATCCGGCAGGTACCGATCCTACTTCTATCTGAATTCTTTAGCAGACATTTCTAACTCCTAATCACCTTTACACTACTCTAAAATCTGTACCACTGGTTTTATTCATTTCAACTCAATAACTGGACATGCTTACCACTACCAACCCATCCTCCATCGATTTACACTCACTAACAAGAATATTAATCATTATGAGATTGTCAAAAGTCAAATATTTGGAAAAGTGTGCCTGAATTTTTATAGCAATGTGCAGTTTTTGAAAAAATGAACTTGCAAAAAAAAATAATATTTCTGTTATGAGTTTAATGAAAGTTAAAATTGAAATATAAAACTATTTGAAAAATAAATTTCATCTGTTATTGTATGTTTCATTATGCATTTATTGATATATAAGTATCTTCTCCTGCCATAAAAATTTGTCATAAGCTTATATTTTACTAGCAGTGCTAAAAGTAAAATGAAAAAGGGGGCTAATGGCAGTTTTAGTATTAATAATGGCAGTAACAGTAAAAGAAATAGGAGCAGTTTAATAATCACGGTAAAATTGTTTGATAACAAAAATTAATTCTAGAGATAATAGCAACAATACAAATACCATTGAGTAGTGGTAATAATTCCAGTTGTAAAAGAATAAGTGTAACAATAGTGAAATACTATTAAATGCATTAATATAAACAATGTAAATTGACATATTATTGGCAGTGTAGTTATACTAAGTAATTGGCAATAAAATAATGTTTGAAGCATGAATTAAAACAGAAAAAAATAGTGGCAATAATAATAATAATAGCAACAATGTACATAATTATTATTTTTTTAAATAGTGCAAGAGAAATAATGTTAATAATTAACAGAAATAAATACTGAAAGCAGTGTTCAGTGTAAAAAGCTGTCTGAATAAAACCTTGGTGTATTCATTAGAGAATTTATAGAAGGAGGAAGGGTCTAGTATTGATCCGTGGGGATTGGGAGAAAGTCTGAAGAATGTGTGAAAGCTTCTTGCCATCAGAAAACAAGAAAGAATGACAGGATCTGGTCACTCTGCTACTACCACCATCCCTCCTACTTCTATTATTATCATCATCATCAAAAGAACGGCAGTTTTTCGACTATTTCTTTTGTCTTCTTCAGAGATAAACAAATCTTTAACAGCAATTGCTAAATGTTGCAGCCAGTGTATATATATATATGTGTGTGCGTGCCTGTTTGAATGGAACTCCCACAAAAATTTAAACAGAGAAAGATAAGCAAATCCCCAGAGACTCCATATTAGGATAAAGCTTTCATTATAGGAAAAAAGAATATTTTCAGGAGGCACATTTATTTTCACAAAGGAAGAATTGTAAGCATTTCTATTTCAGGCATTAAAACTATAATCAATATTTTCATAACAATTCTCATTGCAACCACAATTAAAAAAAAAAAAAAAAATTCAGTTACCACACCTATCATTAATATTACAAGAATTGCTATCTCTTCTATTGTATATAATATAAACTATATTATCATTAGCAACCTCATCACTATTTTTCATGCGTTTAAATTTATAAAAAGTAATAATAAAATAATTTAAATGAACTATATATCAGTAATGGTAAACCATATAAGAGAAATTCATTAATTATATAGCTTTTATTCTGTAACTAAGAAAACAAGTTAGACAGTATGATTTCCAAGATAACTGGATAGTAAGAGGCTACTTTTTTCTTTTTCTTCTAGATCCCTGACTCTTACTTAATGGTCATAAAGTAAAACAAGCTGAGTGCTGGGACAAAAAGCAACAATGATAGGATGAAAGATAAAACTAGTCAAAATTAATAACAAAAATTCTTCATCTAAGAACTTCAGACTAGTAGTCAAAGATGTTTTCCAATTTATGTAAAAAAAAATGAAATTCAACCTTTTAGGTTAAATTTTTAAAAATATATTAATATTTCAATATGTATTATTGTTATTATTATTGGATGAAGCAATTGTAACACATTATTTTAATCAAACTTTGACTAGTTAATTAAGATGAAGGTAAAAACTAGTCAAAGTGAGATTAAAATATCAATAATAGTTTTACACTGTCAAAGCAACTTTGTGTTCAAAGACTTAGTTATGGAAATGTAAGCTTGGTTTCAGATTCTGCTAAGTCAAATTCTTTGAATGTATACATAGATACGTAAGAACTGAAAATAACTCCAAAACTCACTTGCTAAATAAGAAAATGTAGGTGACTTTGTTCATGTTTTTGTGTCCGTTTATATCATGCCCATATCTAGTAGACTGATATAAAAAAAAGCTGACAACAGAGTCGCTTTTCTGTAAATAATAGCAATATTATTAATGCCAGATATAATACTCTTATATATAATGGAGATTTGCTTAACCTCTCTGTCACAACATTTCTCCCTGAAAATTGTGTTTAATCCACAAAAACATTTGTAGGCTTTGGATATTTCACTCTAGATTGTTTTAGACTATAATTACCAGAGAGTTTCATGATTTTTTAAACAAACACATTTAACAATTAAACACAACTGAACCGCTTCTTGACCAAAATTCATTGTACTAATTTTAACTATTTACCTTCATGGAGCACATAAAATTACTTATTTGCAATTCAAATGTTAGGATGTCTGTTATTAAAGAATTAAGAGTCACAAAAAAAATAAGTTTAAACCGAATCTTAATTGTTACTTTTTCTAAAAAAAAAAAAGAAAAAAAGGCCACATTTAATTTATCAGCTATATGGAGCCTATGACTGTAAGACATTAAATCATTACTTAACTTGAGGGAGGTTTTACAACCGTACGACCATAAGCTCCATATAGCCAGGGATAACAACCTGGAGTGGAGGGCAGATATTTTAGGTAGTATAGTAATAATAATAATGTAATGACAGGAATAATAATAATAATGATGATGATGATGATGATGATAATAATAATGATGATGAATAAAACCTCACTGTCACTTTCAATTTTTGAAGATATCTCAGCAAGAGGCATTATAAACAACATGCTGTGGTCCCTATTTCTATTCTCCAGTTTCATTAAAGCCACAAAAAAACATTACCAGCCAAGGACAGACACCCGCACCCCTACTACCAGCATTAACGGAGGCTGGGAACACTGAGAAAACTCAGTTGTTTTGGTAGATGATACTATGTCTTAGGGTCAGGACATTCAATTCCTTCTCCATCTGCATTAGCTTTGCAGAAAGACTTACAATGCACACACTGGGTGGGGAGTGGTGTGATGAAATAGAGTGCTGGGTAAGATTTTTGGTTCCCTGGGAGCAAGAAGATGGGGTTCCCCTCTCTGCTGAAAGCCTTAATAATAAATGATTTATCATTTTAAATGTCGATTGAGTGGAGATTCTGAGCCTTAAATTACCATAAATAATCTTGTTCCTGATTAATCTGCATGGTTAGTTCAGTATTTCAATTGAAAATGAATCTTGCCAAATGGATATGTGATGTTCTTGTAAATATCAAGTTCCAGGCTAAAGTCTAAGATTAAGTAACATAAGGTACTTAGGTTTGAGTTCTTGTCATTATAGTCCCAGTTGCACTCTCCCTGAATTGTCTTTTGCATTTTGGTTAGGAATATGTCAATAGTATGGATATCAGTGGTGATGATAATATATAAATAATGTAGGCAATAAAGGCAGCTTCTTTTTACTTATAAAACATTCCAAGAAAATTTCAGATTGATATACCCTTCTAGACTCTATACAAACATGTTCTTTTATAAGGTTATCAAAAATAGCTACTATATTTTTAACCGACTGATAAAATAACATTGCATTTATCTGAGTACGTTTTAAAACATATTAGAAAACCTTTCTTTTTTTTTTTGTTTTTAGATAAGATTCAAAGCAAATCCAGAAGAAATGGAATCACAGAAAATTACTAACAAAACAAAATCATATCCAGTTCTAGAAAGTGACTCATGACAATCAATGGTAAATCAATGGACAATAATTTCTAATTCTGAGGTCAATCATTATCAATACAAATCATAATAAATTGGTTTTCAGTGCACCTTTGGAGACCCTAAGGACATATTACAACCTGAAAAACTAATAAAAGCTAAGAATGAAAATAGGCACAAAACACAAAAATCGGTACAAAGACTGCTTTTAAGACCAGATGCATGACCATAAATAGGTAGATTTTCAGTCCTTTTTTTTTAACTGGATTGGAAATATAAAAATTATGCTGGGAAAAAGTTTTAGAGGCAAGGTGAACAAATGTGTTTAGAAATTAAAACTCCCAATTATACAAAGATGTTGTATTAGAACAATTCTTTTACATTAGTATATTCATTATTTCTTGCAAAGGTTTACTTTTATTGCCCGAAATGTTTTTAGTGATAAATAACATCGCTTCAAATCTTCTAGTCTTACTGAGGTTATAAAAAAAGCAAGGGGGATGTTTTAAAAATAGTTAGGAAAAGAGGGACTATTTTTTTTTGGTGGCTCATAATAATCATCAAAATTGAAAATTAAAAAAAACTGCATCTCTTCCCTGTCAGAAATTACAAATGGATGATTATTTGAATAAAACTAGATCTAAATCAAAGAAAGACTAAAAACTATTGAAAATAAGAATCTAATAGGGCATGTGTGTACATCCAAAGTGTGTTTTCGTATCTGTATATCTATGTATCTGTTTGGACATATCAAAGTGTATGTATGTGTATCTATGAATACAAGAGCAAAGGGCAATTATGGAGATAAGTTTACAAATGAATGTATATAATTGTACAAGAGAGCACACACATGTATGTGTGTGCATAAACTGAAAATGTCCTTATTGGTGGTTGTGAAGATCAATCTAGAAAGAAATCTGGACAGATTATGGGATATTTATGGAGAAAGAAATTTACCATCATTTCAGGCATTTTCTTAGCAATTTTCTCAACATGTACAAAATATGCAAATTTTTTTCCTCCCCAGGAAGCCAGGTCATAACATAACGGTTACCTGAAGAACTTTTACAATATGATTTCACTCTAGCTGAAGAGAAGAATACTTCCCTCCTCCTTTCACAAAAGAGAGAGAGAAAAGGCCAAAGTATTGAAAAAAAAATAAATAAATGTGGACCATTTCTGATATTTTCTCACAATAATTTTTTCTCCCTCTTCTTTGATAAAAGATCATTTATAAGACTACCCCACATAAACGAAAAATAAATATATACATTAGGCACTTGAGCTGAAAGCCAAAAATTGCTTCAACCAAAATTTTATATAAATCATTAGAAAATTGCTCAGTTAACTGCATCTTCAAAAAGGGAAGCAAAGGATATGTATCTTAAAAAGAGAAGACAAAAAAGATCATATTTGAAAGACCTTCAAATGAGCTGAATTATGATTATTTAATATCTATCTAAAACCATGCTGAGAACAAAACAAAATGGTGAGTTTGAAACAAGTTTCAGAGTGAAAAAATATTCAACAATACCCATGTTTCTTTTGGTTTTTTTTGCATCAGAATTACAATGTTCCTAATAAACCTCCATCTTCACAAAAAGAAATCTTCAAAATATATTTTACAAAATGTAACCTTAATAATAAGTAAGGTAATATAACATCATCCATATCCTCCATTTTATATCCAGTGAGAAGAAGTGTAAATCTCTACAATCCCAAAAAGATCTTTATGATTCAGTGGCTCATCTGTAATCATTAAAGCAGTAAAAGAAAATACCAAAATAATAATAACAGGGCATATTTTACAAAACTGACATTGTTTTTATTTCTTTTAATTATTACAACAATCTATTAATTTAAATACACTTTGGAAAGCTATACAGCCATATTAAGATATTCTTCAATAAGATCTCAAAGATAAAAATAAATGAGATTATTCCTTCAGAGCAAAAAAGATTTTTCTTTAAGAACACTGCTATGACTGCAAGTGAAATACCCTTTCAGGTCAGGATAGTTTTTGACACTATCAGATAAAAAATAATTAGGGTTATTTTATTATTAACATCCTATTACAGATGTAACCTGAATGAATATTTCAAAAGCTTTTTAAAAAAAAAAAAAAAAATTCAACTCTGCACTTCAACTGTACCCCCATAATATGAATTGGAGTCAATTCATCATCATCATCATCAGTGGGATTCCCAAGGTTTACTCTAATACCCTAAACAATCGTTTCTCTTTTCGAGTTAGAATAATCACAGTTGGTTAAAGTTTCAGAGTGCACATAAGAGTAAATTTCCTCTTTCAAAAACTCACAAAAAAAAAACACTGATAAAGAAAGAAACAAAAAAGACAGTGAAATAAAGGCACAAAGGTAAAAGAAACATTGGATGGAAAAAGAGGAAAAAATTAACAGAAAAAAGGAGAGGGTAATTTCTTTTTTGTTTTGTTTTTTTGGAGTATCTTGTTTATTTTGTTTGCAGTTAGCGACTCCCTTGCCGACCAATCATCCCAGGGAGATGTTTTTAAGTTAGTGAAGTGATTCTTTCCTGACCAGATGTGCTAGCCATTAGTCGAGGAGGGAAGGAGCAGCCGTATAATAGTAACTAAAGAAGAGACATAAGAATAACTTAACCAGTCACTCATGGTTATATAATTCTAATTTGCCACAACAGCTGAGAGATTGATAAAATAAAACCCCAAGACACACTCTTGAAATCAACACACATAATCACATATTCTTATCATTCCACTTTTACTTTAGACACACATGCTTCACTACTCATATACACACACCCATATATTATATACACACACACACACACACACACACACACACACACACACACAGCATATATCTTTGAATAAGTTGAGGTTAGTAGACTTAAAATTAACACCTCGACTTATAGTCAAGTCAGTCATAAAGAAAGGACAAAACTATCTAAGTTAAGTCAAATTCTATGCAAAAATAGGCTCGCCGAGTAGTAATGAATATTCCTTCCTAAAAACGCCAAATTAAAACAGCAAAATTTTAAATAAACAATGAAAATTAACTACATTAACAAACTATTGACCATTGAGAGTGGAGATCCCCCCCAAAAAAATCAGCTCGCTTTGGAGCTTACCATGATAAATATAAGGAAGGTGATTTTAACCAAAGGACCAGACAGCAGACAACTTGCCAAGTGTACTCTATGCCCGAATGTCTAACACAACCACTATGTGTAACTACAACAGTTACAGTTCTTTTCTTCTAACATTGAACATCACTTGGATCTTTTTCCCCTTTGCCTTACTCCTCTTACTACAACTACTTTTTGAATAAGTAAAGATTACATTTTCAAGTTATCATTTATTTATATATAGTCAGTGTTCAATAAAAAAAATATGGAACCAACTTGTTTTTGTTTTGTTTTTTCTCACTAAGGCAAAATCGTCAAATGTCTTGATTATGATTTTGGGCTCGATTTATATTCGAGTCTTCCGATTTACTTGGTTTTTCTACTCAATCTCGTCTTATACTCATGGTCGACTTAGTGTAAAACTGGCAAACATAGGTTATTTTTGGGGTAAGGGAACATTTTCCTCATATAAACAAATGGTAATTGCTTCTTTGCTTTACGCCATTTTGGCTTACGAAAGGTTTCATTAGAACATTACTTTCAGATTACGTAATCTGAAAGTAGAGATCCAAATAATAGATGGGCAGTACACAATAAACAGTCACTTCTATTCAAAGAATAATGTTGATCTTCAGTAGAGTTTAAAGCTTGTGTACAAAGTTTAACAGAGAAGACTTGTACAGTATCATACTTAAAAATTAAAATAAACAATTTAGACTAACAGACTTATTAATCAGCAGCCATTCTTTTTTCTACTCCACAATCTCTTAAGCTATTTTGTTCAGTACAATGTGAATGTATACAAATTACTGATAAAAATTAATATTTCCCACAAGTAAATTATTAGATATACAAGCATATAAGAATATAAGGGAGAAACCAGCCATCCCCTGAAAGTCAGATTTGAGGAGCATAGGAAAGCTATATCCAAGGAAGAAATAGAAAAGTCTTGTATGACAGACCATATATGGAGGGAGAAGGGAGAACACAACCCTCTCTGGGATGAGGTCCAAATAATAGATAGGGAGCATTGGAAAATGAGAAAATTGAAGGAAGCAGCACATATTAGCCTTGCAGACAAATGTATGTCAGGCTTGCATAGATTTCTTTGCTTAGCAAGAAAAATAATTGGAGAGCATCTCTGCATATAAAAATATGAAATAGCCTGTATTACACAGGTCACTGAAATAGGTTGATTTGATCATTATATTTGCCTCCATTTTCTTTTTTTTTTTTGCTCTTGGCTAGCATTTTCTGGTTTACATTACTGAGAATAATAGATTGTATACCTGAGAAAACAATGCAGAATAGATCAGCCAAAATGTTGTGCTAACAAGAGCAACAAAAAATGAGTTAAATAGTCCAAACAACTCTTAGAATGATAATGACTCTACTCAAAATTACACAAGGTATTCACACAAACATCTTTGTTAATTTGCATGAAAACTATATTTCTATATCCATATTCTCATTATATACCTACAGGTAATTAAGAAAATTGAATAAGCAAGATTTTCATATCAAAACCCAAATATGAATTATCTACCCTGACACAAACACTAATATACCAATATACATTGGGGGTATAGATACAAATTGTTTCAACATAGATACCACACACGCACACACGGTTATATGCAGAAAAACACATGTGCTAAATATAGAAATAAATGTATACACATAAAATGAACTAGAATTGGGGTAAAATAAACCTTTATAAGCAGTTTAGTGTCAATAAGATCAAATAGCAAACAAAGCTAAAGAGGTCAAAAGGGTTATTGGAACTGGTTTTTTGGACCAACATCTTTTCTGGGTTTTATAGTCAGGAAAAGAGGAAAAAAACCCGATCATAGAACAGATGACAAAACCATCAAGAGGGTTTCCAAATAAGAAAAAGAACTAAAAAGTCTTTCTCTCCACCCTCCTCTCTTACAAACAAACATACACACACATACACAGTGACTGTGGTATATACATGTTTAGTGGCTAGAGGTCATGTTACTTTGAGGCAATTTGGTCCAAGAATTTTCCACTGGCACCAACTCTCAAAAAACAAAACAAAAAAAAAGATAGTAAAATATCTTTCTTCAGGCTTGCCGTTCTCCCTCCTCTCATGACACAATCCGATCCAATATGCCTATATAATGGCTTTACCGCTGTGGCAGAAGTTTTTCCCATCCCAAGGAAAAAAGTAGGCAGGGTAGAAAGACATCATATAAAAATGAGAGCAAAAGAGAAAAAAAAAAAGACATGACTTTCCCCTTGAGGACATTTTTGTTTGAATATACAAAACAGGACTTGCACAATGTTATACCCCTAGAATGAAGAGAGAAGCATTTTTTAGGTATAGATGTTCAAATTTGTACAGGATCTTCCCCTGACAGACTGGACATGTATCTGTGCCCCTGCTTATAATATCATCATTATTTGATAACAGCAAATCTCTTTTGGTGCATGGGATCTCCAACCACACCCCATTTAATACATTGTAGGAGAGGAGTATTCTTAACCAATAGGAAAAAGAATAAGTTTTATAATAGAAAAAAGAAAGTTGAAACACACATCATGTACCTTGAACTTTACCTGAATTATTTTGAATAGCATTGGATTATGTATACAAATGAGTAGATAATTACTAAATACAATGATATTAGCTTAACACAAACTTCCTGAATGGGGAGGACCTGCCTGCCTTGTAAATCAGCATTTGAGATCCTGGTTTTTATTGGGGTTGGAACACTGACTACTAACAAGTGGGAAATACCTAATTATCTCATGGGTACCTAGCTTAGACCAATGGCTAGCAAACTAACCTAGTATACTATTAGCTGGTGAAGTGAGTTTGATCCACATGAGTACCCCACTATTGTGGCCTTGTGCCAAACTAAAGGTAACCTTAGTAAATTTCTTCAAGTATCCCACCCATTAATCAGGCCTCAGAGAATATATGTTATTTTAATATGTACTAAAGATTCATGATTGAATGGCTAGCAGAACAGAAATGTGCTGTTTATTAACCAGACCAGATCTGTACATGGAGAAAAAGAATACATTTGGAGCCAAGATAACAGGTAGATTAATCACTTTTATGTAAAGGAATTAGCTATATATTCTTACATATATTTTTATAATATTCTTAAATACTTTTAAAAATGTATTTTGTGGTCATTTTTTTCAAATGAAATGGCGAAATAGCATTAATAGTCAAATATTTTTACAATAATATAATTTTCATAATGTTAAAAATTTACTTTCTGTTGGTATTGCCAGACACAGCAAATAATTTGAAACAATTGTAGAAAATAGTGAAATATGAAATAAAGAGGAAAGTTGAACTTGTAAACAAGTGAGAAAAGAAAAAGAAAAGAAAAAAAGAGAAGAAAACTGACTCTTAACATGAGAAAAATCCTATACATTATAATTGCAATTATAGGATGAAAATTTCAAGCAAATGAAAAGTTGCTTAGGCATGGACAAAATTTCAAAAACATTTATTTGAATGAATAAATGAAAAGATGAAATGAGAGAGAAAGGGAATGAGATAAGGTTTTGTAAAAATGCAATGGAGTTAGTTAATGGCCATTCGGTCCTTTTGTTTTAGATTGCTTTGTTCACTGAATGAACTTGTTTGCCAGAGAGAAATGGCAGATTGTATACTCCATTTTGCAATGAATAGAGTGATGAGTCATTTACAAGTCATTTTGATACAAATACACACACTGTTTGGATAGAGTTTATTGAAATTGGAAGTTTTAAGATGTAGAGAAGAATTTAACAAAAAAATGCAAAAATTGAAAAGAAAAGATGAAAAAACATATTCAAGTAGGACATTGTCAGATACAGAATCTCAAAAAGAAACCTTCATAGAGTCACATAAGTCATGGGAGAGAAAGCCAAATTCATTTATTTATTTTTTTGCTGTCCATTTTAAGATTCTTGATGAAGATGAAAGGAATTGTCAATTATCCTGTAATGTTTACCAAAGGCCAAATATACATTAATGCAAAGTAAACCAGGACATCTTATCTGCAAGGAGAAATCGTTTGCCTTAATTTTTCTTGAAAGTCTTATTCAAATTTAAAGAAAAAAACCCAAAAAGGATGGAATGGGAATAGGAAGGAAAGGCAGACAGACAGAGGGAAAGAATGAAATGCCAAAGATATTTAATTCTTTTAATAATTCTTGGCATAAAATTCTTTAGAATTAGAAATCTGGAAGAAAATTTTTCTTCATTTTCCCCACCCTCCTCCTCCTATCTGTCATCCCGGTCTTGTTGGAAACCTTGCATTTCCTGGAAGAAAATAGAAGCCTGGAATAATATCCTCTTGCAAGTAGATAGACATTTTGGAATATTTCTTCTTGCTTCCTTACTGCTGGTCTATCTTCTTTCATTTTAATTACGATGTGCTTGTTTTTAGAATATGGCAGGAGAGAATTACATGTAATTGAAAGAAGAGTCTAAAGAATGAAAATACATTCTTTAAAATCATTTATGGTAGGTCTGCAGTGTTCAGTCATTAGTAATTAGCAGAATTCCTTGACTTGTCTTTTAATGATTGTTCTCAGAGTTCAAATGAGTTCACATTTAATCTAATCTCGCAAAAGAAGGTATCAGGGTGTTCAATGGAGAAAACAAAAAACACAATAGACCAAAACTAAAAGAAAATACAACAAAAAAATGGATTTGATTTGCATTTTCTCAGAATATCATCAAAAAGTCTTAGTACAACTGAGATAATGACAGAGGCATTCTAAAATTGATCAATTGTGTGATTGACATTATGCTATGTTAAAAGTATTTTCTTGACAATTACAAATAGTTTTAATGAATTGTGCAAAATACAAAATGCATTTTTAAATGTTAGTATATTTGTAACAGTCACTCACTTTCAAAATATGTTAATGGATACCTCTAGCTAGCACAAAAAAAATAAATCACATATACAAACTTGAAAGTGTTTTTAAAATACTTCTGAGAATATAAAAAGAAATTATGCCCCACAAGTTAATATTTTCTCATTTTTTTATATTTCAGTATGTACAAAAACATGATCATCAGCTAAAGTTTACATGATTTTCACCAAGGCTAGAAAGATATATGAGATAAGTTATTTTTCTTGGAAATCCTTAAAAGAAAAATGAATTAAAATCAGCTTATTTTCTATTTAAATCATAGCAAGCAAAAAGAAGAAAGGCTAGTAACTGATTTTTTGAGCTGTAATGATCCTTTATTCAATAGATAGAAATCAAAATTCTACTTCATACTGCAATCCTGTGGTCCCAAATTATCATAGTACCAAATTTCAGCTCAATCTAACCATTATTTTTGCTGCCTATATATACACCTTGGACATGCACACTATCTTTTTTTTTAATTTTTTTTTTTATGGAGTTATAGTTTAGTAAGTTTTTTCTGGATATCTGCTGGACAGAATGGAAGTGAAAAACCAAGAAATAAAGTAATGTGATTGTACTTACCATGTAGATTGCGTAATATTCCATTTCAGACTCATTAACATATGAGGTGTAATTTGGACAAATGATATTTAGTCGATCTCCTAGATTTACTATGAGTTTCTGATTTTCTGGCCTAAATCTGAAAAAAGTAAAAAAGATTTTGTTATGTTTCAGTTAAAATGTTATTTCAAAGTTAAAAAAAGAAAGAAAAAAAACTTCAAGACTTGTACTGATGAATTGGAAACATAATATGGTATATACATGATTTATTGAATATGACAACTTCAATGATTTTTTCTCTTAAGAGTACAATAAAAGCTATTGTACTCAAAGGTTATGTTTTTTAGAGTACTGTCTGAGAATATGAGATGATCAATACTATTAAGTCTTGGACAGTGAAATTCAATGAAACATGCTTGAAAATACACAAGACAACAGAAAAAGAAATAGCAAAGAATATAGCAATAATAGCAAAGAATAATTTCAACATGAACTTACAATACGATGTAGCAAGAAAAACAATTTTCATTTTTAGGTGGACAAAGCTTATTAAATGTATCTATCCAAGGATAAGGTTTTCTCTAACTTTCAAATGGGAGTGCAAAATTACTTAACATGTAATAACAATCACCTTGAAGTAAGCAATGGTAGATCATTACTCCAATAAATTGAGAGAAACTGGACTTGATGTACCTCAGTGTGAATATTCAACACAATTGAAAGTTTAATGAATATTTAAATGAGAGGATTTCATAAAAACACCTTCTCCTCCACCTTTTAACATACAAGCAAAATTATAAAGAAATTTTAAAGAAGTCTTGAGTGGTAGTAAGTAAAAATAAATGCTTTAGGTTCAGTTCCCTAACAGAGTATCGTCTTTGCCTATGTTTCTTAACAATATTTCCTCAAATTCCATATTTTCTTTAAAAAAAAAAAATGATTGAACATTGAAAACAACATTTTATCTCTAAAAGTAAAGTTAGCTTAAGTAGGAGAAGAGTTTTAAGTAAAGAAAAAAAAGCAAATTCTATTTTAAACAACTGAGAAAAAGTGCCATCAAATCAGGTTATATCTGCTGCAACCTAAGACAGAAAAGTGGGGTGTGTAAACAGCTTACATTTTCCTATACACCTGACAACCAATTTGATTAAAGTCAACATTTTCAAAGCTAGTCTAGAGGCTGACATGACAAGGACTAATTACCAAAGTCAGAGACAGCTTTAGCAGATGAGACTACATATCAGTAGGTGATTGCTAACTTGATAACTAATAGATTATTCATAGACATGTAAAAGCCAACACCAATATAGACTTGGTTGGGCAGTGGCTGACAAAAAATAACTATTAATCTGCCTGGTGTGTTACCCAGTCACGGTCTCAAAATAGAGTATGTCAGAGGTAAAACACAGCTTTTGGTGAGGGCTGAATTCAACAACAGGAACTGTCAAAGCGACAATCAAACTTTTGCTAATGAAGTTAATAATCTGTAATCATCAAAACAGATAGTACTTTTAGAATCCAAAGTGAAGGGTCCATTTGACAAGCTGTTAAGAGTGATAGCTAGTCAAGGTGCCAAAGTGCTTAATGTGTAAAAAGGTGGGATGAGTAGATCATAAGCAACTTGGTAAATGGAACCATGAATGGGGATTGAAGTAGTTGGCGTGATAGTATTAGAATTGGTAACTGAGAGGGTGTCAAACATTTGGAAAGGTGGCGACTGAACTCTAGCAGAATTGATCAGAAAAGGAAGAAAAGTGTAAAGTGTCCTAATTAGGTTAAGTTGGCTGGAACAATGGGACAGAATAAGTAAGGGTGTTAACCAAAGGCAAGAAACAAAAATTTAAAAGATGTAAAGGGCTGAGTGGAAGCTGACAGAATTGGGGTGGAGAGTAAAACAGACAATAGATGTGAGACATTAGACAAGGTTTGGTGGGAGAGAAGAGAGGAGAAAGGGATTGTAGAATATTAGGAAAAGAATATTGTTGAATATGCAAGATTGAACAGTAAAAGGGAAGGGTGAATATTGTAAGTTGTTAGCAGAGGTGCAGAATGGTCTAACAGTCACCAGCTTGGGAAACAGAATTGGTATACAGTTTGAATTTCAGCTGTTATTGCTTATGTTCACTCCACACTAATGCCCTTTGGAAAAGCATGAATCAACTTCTCCCTGCACTGTTGCATTATTCTTTTATTATCTTAATGTAGGAAGGAAGAATTAAATCTAAAAATAAGGTCTATAATGGAAGTTATGATATTTAAGAAGGAGCAGAAAGGCAACAGAAGTAACCAAAATGGTTTAGATGCAAAACATGACAAATGAAATAAAATATATTATCAGGGCTTGTTAGTCACTCAATAGAAACTGTCACGTGACCATCTTCGGGGTAATCAATTAACAAAATTGGAAAAAGGGTGATCAATGAAAAAGTTACTTCTCTCGCCTTTTGCTTGATCACTAAAAAGTCCAAATTTTAAAAAATAAAACAAGCCGAACAAATACTAAGGGAACAATTTAACATAAACTTACATAGCAAATTGAACTACTAAAAACCACTATCTGCTTTCAATGAATAAAGGAGAGAGGAACTGTCAATTCTCATTGTGTTATTACTGAAGTTAGTTCACCAGGTCATCAAATTAGGTAAGAAATAAAGAAAGATGTGAGCTTAAAATTCCATTTAGTGAAGAAAAAAACCTCATTGAATATTGCAATGCATTACTTTGAATCCAAAGTCATATGATATTGATCAGTAGCAATGAGGAGACATTTGAGTTTGAGTTTTGGTGGTGGTGGTGGTGGTGGGACAACTAAAAATACCTTAAGTGAATCTTTGTATTTACTTCATTTATTATTATTTTTTTTTGAGAACTAACAACTGTGACAGAGAAGCCTATGTTGACATCGCAGAATATGCATTCTTGTTCTCTGCATGCACGAAACTGAAGCTGATATAAAATTGCAATATTTTTGACTTATAGAACTACAAAAATAGATTGAGATATTGACATTTGTCAAGAGGAAAGAAAAAAACACTCATAGTGACCCAGCTTTAAAAGCATCCATTGTGTTTTGCTACAGACTGAATATTGAATTTTTACCAGAAAAATGATAGATACAAACCAGAACATCAGTACAGTATAGTACAGTTTCTTAACCCCATGGGGTTAGTGGGGCACTTAAAAAAGTCTCATTGTGTACCTTAGGTACTTTTATAAACTAATGGAACCTATTTCATCGCTTCATAAGGGGATTATTATTTTCTCTTTTTTCCCATAAAATTTTATATAAAGTCCAACCATAAAAGGGCTAAAGAGAAAGACTTTTTTTTTTAAAAAGAAGGGTTAACGTTAGAAGAAACACATTACAGATAGTTACTAAGTTTTGTACAGTTAAGTACAAATCGACCAACAAATTTATCCCTTCGCAAATAAAAGAAAATAGAAAGAAAGCACTCACACGTGCAGATTCAGTGGTCATCAAGCAATAAACAAAACAGAAAAATATCAACAGGGCTTTTGAGAAGAAAAATAACCATCATTGTTACATAAAGAAGATTACTTGTACGCATATATAACCAACACCACACAGTTTGATGTCAGCACCTCAGTAGTTTCTGTATGCATGAATTCACAGGTGCAGATCTAATATTTGATTGCAGGCCATTGGTGTTGACATCACTAATAAGAGATGCAGACCATTGTTGCAAAGAGTGCTTACAGCAGGTATAGAAATAAACCACATCCTTATGTTCTTTCCCTGTTTCATAAGCACACATTGACAGAAGATGCAGACTTGGGTCTATCAAACATTCACTTCCTACACCAGGAAATAAAGTCCTTTGCACAGAGGTCCCTGTAAACGCTGTTATGGATAAATTAAGCACTTATTGTTATTCTTTGTGGCTGCATTGAAATACAATGCAGACATTCATTTTTTTGCAGGGGGGGGGGTAGAGGTGGGATCCAGTAATAATGAAGCCTTAGTGCCATGGTTCTCCCCCCCCCCATGTCACTTCCTTTTCTTTTCTTTCTCAATCCCTCTGCTTTTATACCATGATAACCAATTTGGCTTGTTCTATTACAGGGGGGAAACAGTTCAAGAAGAGAAAAGGAAGGGATGAGTGGTGAGGGTTGTAAGATGAAAAGATTGAAGGGAAGACAAGGGAGGGAGAGAAGAGGAGAGTGAGAAGGAAGGGAGAGAAGAAGAAAGTGAGAAGGAAGGGAGAGAAGAGGAAAGTGAGAAGGAAGGGAGAGAAGAGGAAAAGGAGAAGGAAAGGGGGGAACGGGAAAATAAAAAAGATGGGGTTGAAGAGAAAAATAGAAAAGGAGGGGTTGAAAAGAGAGAGAAAGAGATGAAGGAAGGAATCAGATTAGAGAGGAGGGCACAGAAACAAAGATAAAATGATTAGGATGAGGGGTGGGTGCAGAAGGAAATTTGTGATGAACTCTCTTATTTGCGATAAGAGATTCATTTGAAAAATTGCAGAGTGGGCAGTGTCTAACAAATGCCTGGAAAGATGAGGAAGCATTGTGTCTGATGATGGAGGTGTATTCAGAATAAAAGAAGGAAAAAAGGTGCTCTTTCTACCCAGTTGGTCTGCGGCAATGAAATAACCACTGCCTATTGTTCCTGTGGCTTTATTCGTTATTTGACAAAGAACCCAGCAACCCCATAACCCCTACACTCCATATTTAGAGCAAGGCTAAAAGCCCTGCAATTAGTGAAAAAAAACCAAAAAACATCAAAAGGACCACACCCCAATAAATCTCGAGGAGTTAATAGGCCAGAATTTTGCTTAAATAGGGCCTAGTCTTCAGGGGTGGGGACATTTTTCATGGTGTCATGCACAAATCAAATGGTTTACAATTAAAACTGCAACCCAACTGATCGCAAAACAATTTACCTCCTTTTTATTTAATGACTGCTATGCTTTGTTGAATCAAAAGACTGGTATTCTTATTTTCAGCAAATCAGTTGCAAATTAAATCCCAATTTTATAACCAATTGGGCAAAAATGATTGTAAATATAACTGACCTCCATTTTGTTTTTAGATGACATTCATAAACGTTAAGGTTAAAGTTAATAAGAACATGAATTCATACTCTTCGTATTTGAGCTTTTACAAACATACAAATCAAAATGGCAAAAGGAAAATAGATTATAAAGACTTAAATTCTTGATGACCAGTCTTAAACCAATGCCTATCATCTGATGGGCAACATGGATTTTATGAATAGCTTTCAAAACTTACAACTCATTAAATAGAGGCATTGTCTACACTTTGTATTCCGTATAAAAAATAAATAAAATAAAAACTAGCATTCCAAGGGAAATTATGAATCACTGCCACCCACCCAGTTCATTAGGTTTATGACACTCCCTCTGAACTTTAAATTTCACTAAGGGTGTTGATTAGATATTATATCCCAGTTTATAGGCATATCATTGATGTTTATATAAAAGGTTTGTTTTGGCTTGGGGAGAATAACATATATACAATCCAATAGTGTTTTAAACTGATTAGTGCAGAGTGATGAGAAGCAGATTACTGTTAGACATTGATAATAAATACCATACATATGAAATGAATTGGATTAAGGGGTGATCAATGAATAAACTACTTCTCCCACCTTTTGTTGCATCACTGAAAAGTCCAAATTAAAAGTTTTTAAAAAGTGTGAACACTGCTGGACACAAAGGGACTAATTTAGCATAAATTACATTGTAAATTGAACCTAAAAACTTAAGGGAGGGGTTAAAAAAAAAATTTTCCCTACTCATTGAGGGGAGTCTGTGTGTGCAAAATTTCAAGTTTCTACTATGAACAGTAGGGCTGGGCGAAATCCAGATAGATACATATAAATGTCAGAACACATAACCTAAACTCAGCAACAGTGTTTAAACCAGTATGTTGTGGTAGCGGTGATTAAAAATGTAGAGAAGTTCAAGTTAAATAAGTGTGTGTGTGATTCATGTAAAATTCTTCTTTTTTTTCTTTCTTCCATCTAAATGATGCAACAAAATGGCGTTATTCATTCTATCTTTCTCAAGTAACACCCTTCCCAATAGATCTGTCACCTTTCTTTCCCATTTTCTATACAAAGATAAGAAACGGAGGGGGGGGGGATTCAGTTGCCATCTGATCAGGTGGAGAAGGAAAGAGGCAAGTTTACAGACGAGAATGAATTAATGGGTGATAGTGGTGCTGTATGGATTGAGACCGTTGTTCAATGAAGTGTACGGGCCGGGGCTACAGATCCTCATATTCATCTATCATGGCTCCCTACTTTTAATGAATGGGAGAAAGTGAAAGGGAAGGGGGGAAATGATCGGAGGTGGTGTGACTCTGGGCTGGTTCGACTCCGAGATTCAGCACCAGGCGAGCCAAACCTCAGGAGGCTAATAAGATAGCATTAGATTTCCATAAAATATGAAATCCCTTCTCAACCTGGGAATAAAACTAATTTTATTTTCTGGTAATGACATTGTTATTAGAAGCGGTAACGAAACAGAAACATTGGCCAACGATGGCAAATGGAAGGGGGGCTGGCAGGCCGGATAATTGGGTGGGGGTGCGTAATTGCATAAAGAAAGACGACGACGTCGAAGAAGTGTTGCACCTGGCTGAATCATGTCATAAATTAAGATAATATCTACAAATAAAAAATATCTATATAAGAGAGAGAGAGAGAGGGGGGGGATGGGGCGACAGTGATTGTGGGACCAGCAACACAATTTGAAAAGCTAGTTTAAAATGGGGAGAGACAGACAAAATCAGAGATCATCATAAAATATCGTCTAGCTTTATCGGGTATCACGCGTTCGTGTTTTCGTGAGTTGATCACTATCGGTAAAAAAGGAATAAACATTCGTGGAGAAATATCCTAATTTAATGGTGGAAGAATTTATGATAGACACACTCCAGATAGAAGGGGGGGGCGCTGCATCCAACACTCCCTTTTTCTTCATATGCACGGAATATCAGAACTGAATTAATGGAACGCAAACCACAAAGACAAATGTACAAATGAAAAATGTGTCATTGGAGTAGAAAAAAAGAAGAATATGCATATTGAAAATAAATTATCTTTTTTCAATTTTATTTAGTTTTTACAAGGATATAGATTAAATTAAGCCTGAAAAATTAGAAAAGATACTGGATACTGATATGAGGATTAGATGTCTCAAAGACCATTAATAATGAAATGAGTTTGATCATCACTGGGTGCCCCACATGCGGCCTTGTGTCAAACTAAATTAAACTTCATAAATACAGATTAGATGCTTGTCTACATGCAGGTTTAGGTTTTTGACATATTTAAGCCAAGGTGGTAGCACAGCTTTTACAAGTATGCACTCTTGAAAATCAGCATTTGAAATGCTACCTTTTACTAGGACTTGAACACTGAATACTTGCAACCATTTCAATCGTCAAGCAGATTCATAAAGAGAGGTTGATGAAAAAAAGTGGAGACAACTTGCTGAGGAGATGCTATTTCTAGAGATAACAATAGATAAGAAGAAACAGACAGAGATCAATAAGAAGATAAGAACACACAAGAGAAACATAAGTAAATTAAAATGTTAACAATTTTAATGAGCTTTCAAAGGTTTGGCGGAATTGATTACAAAAAATACTTTTTTTACCTGTACTGTTAAGTCTAATGTTTTCTTCTCTCACATGATTAAAAGCATTATCAGTAAATAAGATCACCTAGCTGTGAGGTAATGGTTAGTGAGCAAGCCTAGCAAACCATTATTACTGTGTAGACTTTAACTAAGCTTAGTAAATACTCATGGGCTCATAAGATATTTTGTTAAAGATCTTTACAATTGCAAAGCAATGTTCACTCTAATTTTTTGTAATCAGTGTGTGCAAAAGTCTTTTGTTGAACAAATTTTTTTCCTGCGACAAAAGTATATGTACACTTTTGAATTCGACAGAGAATCAATATTTTTTCAATAAAAAACTCAGTAAGTGATGTAGAGAATTTGAAATCTTTTGTGCGCACATTAATTTCCTTTGTGTGCTGGTTGCAAATGTGTGCGTGCACACACACAGCTTAGAGAAATTAAGGGAACCATCATGTGACTTCTTTCTTACTGATTTTAAGAAACAGAGATTTTATAAGCATAAAATGTTTGACAAATCATAGGTGGGCTTATTTTGTCGTGATCAGGAGCTTTTTCTGGTCACATTAACAGCTAATGTATGAGATTACGGAAAATCCACATTCACACAAAATTAACAATGTGTATTTGTCTTCCGTCACGCTAAGGGACGCAGCTGACATAGTAAAATGGAATTTCATGTTCTGATGACGTAATGAAAATGCTGAATTTAAAAGAATAAAAAATATAAAAAGTAACAAAAACGAAAAAATTTTTTAAAATGCATTTGTGTTCAACAAAAACGCTATTCGCCAGTGCAAATCTCTATTATCTACCTATATAAAATACAATGTGTATCCATATATGCCATCATTTTTGACGGCACGGGTAAACTAGTGATAAATATAAAACATACTTTTCTATGGTTTAATACTTGGGAGATAGCACTTGATGAGTATATAAGGAATTACAGCTGAAAGATTTCAGCTCCTAAAGAGAAATATAGAATTTGTGAAACAGATGTTTTAGCAGTAAGAAGAAGGAAAAAGATGATTCTAAGAACTCCAAGAATTCATTTTGGTCCCCTTTTCATTTTCAGTAAATGATGGGTTTGAAATTCAAGCTCTTGGGGCATTCCTGGGTAGAATAATGCTGTGTCACCATTTTCCCCCTGAAAAGAAAGGGTTCAAAGCCCCTTCTGAGATACCCATGAAATATTACTCATAAAACATCAAAGGACCGAGTCTCCCCCCCACTGTCTTTTAGAATGATTTTATTAATGTATTAAAAAAAATATTAAGGATGTTTCCAGACAGACAAAATTTAAAACCTGTCTATAAATAAGCATTTAGACAGAAGTAAAAGAATAATGAATTTAAATTTTATATTTTTTATTTAAAAAAAAAATAATTGCCAATATCTAGACAAGGGAATCAAGTTCATATCAACATCACGCAATACCATGCAGGTACATCAATAAGTTTGTAGCCTAATGATGAAAAAAGCATTTATTTTACACAACCAATATTTATTTTTCAACATAATATCCTTCCTTGTCAATGCACTCAACCCAACAATTCTCTATTAATCACATAGATCGAATGTTATACAGTGAAATCTTTAGATCAAAAATCAGCTAATAACTGTCAGGCCATGGACTTATTGATACACATGGCATAAATATTAACATAAAGAATAAGTATAAAAGTGATTTTTAAAAACCAAAAAAAAGTGGAAAGGTAAAAAGGATTAAATATACCTTTCAACTCTGACCAATGCACGAACATTAATATGTGATAAAATTTGTCAACTAGTAAATATTTTAAAACTATTCTTTGATTTAGCACGGATTTATAAATTCCCGTGAATGTTCTGCAGATCATATCTACATAATTACTGTAAATTTAAATTTTTAAGCAAAGCCTTTGACATTGTACTGAAAACCTAATTAAAATAACAAAAACACATTTTTTATTAATTTATTGAAATATTTATTCATATTGGTATGGTAGATGTCATACTCACACCTTATTAAAAAAAATTGAGTTTTCTTTCTGTCCCAGATCTTTTGCAGATATTCCAAACGTTTGCATACAAATTGATTAAAGTTAGCCTCAGACATTTTACAAACACTTGAAAAATGTTTCATGAGTTGCATTAAATAATGATATATTTAGACAAAATCATGTTCCATAAATAATATAAAAAATTTATAAAGTTTATAATTAGATAATTTTATAAAATTGGGAGAAAAAAAATTCAGTGCCCCCCTCCCTCCCCTAGTCCAAGTTGGAATTATCCATTTAAATATTTTATAATCTGACATTACAAATGAAATCAAATATTTGGATGGTGGTGGTGGATGGGCTGGATTTGGGAGGGCTGATGCAAAAGGTATGAAGCATCTGTTTTAATATGTTGGAATTCCCTGGATCCCCTTTTTTTTTTCTTCTTTTTAACTCATCTCCCTCCCACCATCATTTATCAATTAACTGTTTTTTTTTCTTTTCACCTTCCACCCCCCAACAAATACAACCAACAGTTGCCTAACATACAGGTGGGGGGTACGTGGTGCAACAGTGTATTCCCGCTCTACCATTTATTTTATTGAGTTTTTTTTAAAAATTTTTATGTTCAGAACGGAAAAAATATTGAAAGGAACTGAAGAAAAATTTACAAATAAAACAGAAATGAATAAAAGTAATAATAAAAAAACAAACAAACAAAAATGATGTTTCCCTGTTTAATTAGGGGAAGGTTGAAATATTCAAAACAACTCATAAGAGCTCCTTTCCCCATCTTTGCAATTTTTTTTACTTCTTTATATCTTGCTTATAAACTTTTACTTTTTCTCCCCCCCCCCTCACACCTTTTGCCTGCCCCCTCTCCCTTCATCTCCATCTGCGATGCCAGTGCCACCTTTGGGGTTGTTTTTTTTTAAAAGCAATCTGTCATCATCTTCTGTTTCTTCAGACATTCCAATACTGATTGTAAAGTCTGTGAAAATACGCACCAGTCTGCAAAGCATATCACTTAAAATAATGCGCCAGGGTTAGTTAGTTAGAATGTGTTCCCTAAACAGATGAGATTGTTTTCAATAAAGGGAAAGGACTGTAGATTAAGGGGTGTGAAGTAAAAACACACACAAACAAAAACAAAATAAATAGATATCTATCTCTGTATATCTGGGTATGTGTCTGAGTGTCTGTATATTCACATGTTGACATCAACCCTTCTTCATTGTGGTCTTCTTTAAGATGCCAAGTCAGAGAAGCAAATATTAATGATCTTTCTTCTATACCTCAACAATGAGTTTCAATGCCTGAGTTATCTTTCCTTTTTTTTTTGTCCCTTCATTCATTGCAATCTCAATTTGTCGCATTTTATTTATTTTTCTGTCATTCAAACGGCAAGTCGAATACTTTGAAAATGTTTTTTTTTTTTTTT